>JAFJYG010000071.1:0-101057 GCA_017366145.1 Cadophora sp. M221 | reverse complement strand
TTAATTATTCTGATTATTATTTCAAAATATATTTTTTAAATGCTTAATTATACTCTTTATTTATTAAGCTAATAAATGTTCTTTTTAAAGTTAGTTTTGCGTTGCTAAATGTACTAATTAATAAAAATCTAATGCTTAATTTATTAGTCGTTTACTAATAAAAAAGTAAACATTAAGCATTTTAATTGCATTTATCTTTTTCTTGCGTAATAATCTCAAAGAAAAAAGTAATTGTAAAATATTCTTTAAATTAATGCAATACATAAATAACAAATAATTAATTGCAAGCAAATCACGATATTAAATTTACTAAAACAAAATAAGCTATGTTATAATCACTAAGTTTTTTACATTGCAATACCTTTTATAATTCTCAAACTTTTTGCTTAATAGCTTAATAACTTCTTCTTTTTAATTTACTAAAAGTAAAATATAATTTATAAATGCAATCTTATTTTTGTTAATATATATCGCAGCTTAAATAATAGCAAGTAGTAAGTAAGTAAGCTTTTAAAGCAAAGTCTTAGTTTTTAACTTATCGTTAATAAAACCTGGGTTAATTAAATACTTTTGCAAAAGCTACATAGTTATATCTTTGCTTATTTTTATTAATTGTATTATATTTTGTTGTGTAAGCTTAATAATCGTCTTTTTATTACAAAAGGTAAATAAAATATACTCGTATTTACTCTTTAGTAAGTAGTTCATTAAGCAATTAAATCTTGGCTTAAACCTTATTAAATTAATTCACATATTAATATCATTAGCGTTATTAAATATTAAAGCTATTAACTAACGCTTTCCTTGCTTAAATAATCTTTAATAAGTCTTTTTACATCTACCTAAGTGTTTTCACACTTGGCTATACCAAGCTGGCGAGCGATATTCAAGTATGCTTAATACAAACTTTTTATGCTAGTCGCCGGAATTTAAATGACTAAGTAGTTGCAATACTTGTCTCGGACTTAATAGGCAAGCTCAAGTGCTAGCTGGGTCTTGCCAACGCCTTCAAGTTCGACGATGGCCGTTCTTGTACTTCCGCCCAAAAGTAGCTTCTCTTCGACTTTTGTGAGCTGCACTTGGCGACTGGTAAAGCGACTGTTTCTCTCAAATGGCACAATTCAGGCTGGTTGTTTTGTGAAGCAAATATTAGCTGGAAGAACCCCAACACAAGAAATTTCCATATACTAACCACTAAGAAAACACCTCTTAACTTCATCTCGAAGTCGCCGAAGCGCATTGTTTTGTTTCTCCTTATAATTTAGTGGTAAGAATACCCCAAAAATTCTTAATTGAAAATAAATTATATATATTTTTTTTTCGTTTGTTTTTTTGTTACTTAAGAAAGTTTGTTCTTAAAGCTATATCTTGCTAACTTATACCCTTAAAAGACTTTAATCGAAATCCTTATGACTTCGTGAATTAAACGCTTAAGAGACTTTTTATTGCTAATTCGCTAATAGCTTGTGAAGAAGAACTCAACTAAAGAAGGCGCCACAAGTTCTTAAAGCATTCAGCCTCAAGTGAACTATTTGCTCGCTTAAAAAGTAATTTTAAAATTAAGATTATAATTGTTTTGAATCTTATTTTCTTTAAATAGCAAAACATTTGGGAAATAAACATAGCACCTTATCGCATTCTTGTATCAAAGAAACATGAAGTTAATAGCACTTTAAAGCTTAGCGGCGTTAAATTTGTTGATATAGTAAGTGTTGACTTAGAAATACCAAAGGCTATCTTGGGCAGCTTGGTCTTCGCAAAACCAAATCTTTTGATAGCCGGGTTTAAATTTTCTCGCCTCTTTAACTAGGTTCTTGAACGTAAACTCTTGATTATTATCGCCCTACGTATGAGATAATATAATATAAGCCGGAATATTACTTGTAAGATTCTTAGTTAGGCTAAGCTTATTATTGCTATTAATTTTTAATAAACGCATAATAAAAATGAAAGTACTTAAAAATATCTACTCTTAAGAATATTTTAAGATAATCATTTAGTGAGATTCATAAGATATCGCAGGGAGTTTAATGTAGGTGATAATAGCTAGATTTGCGACAAACGTACGATCTGGCGCAAGGCTGAGACTATGGATTGCAATAATTGCTTGAGGATTTCACGTATTAATATTGAATGGCGAGATTGCAAGGCAATAATACCAGCAAGTTTATGATTTGTTTTCTTAACTAATTACCAAGCTAAATATTCAATATAAGATTACTAAGCAATGCACAAGAAATCATGCATTCGCTTTTAAGCCTTAGCAAGCATATTTACGATTTAGGTTTTAATTAAACTTAAGCATAAAACAATATTTTTTTATTTTCAACGCTTTGATTTCTTTTTTAGCCTTTTTCAGCTTTTAAGTCCGCGATTTTTTCCTTAGGATTTGTGCGGGTAGTTTACGCTTTGATCGTCGTTAATTTCTCGTCGCTACAATCGCTGCATTCTTAATATCGCGCTATCTTTGCGCTTTAATAATATTTTTGTAAGTTATGACTTTTGCGTTATTAATTACCGTTGCTTGAATTAATTTACAAGTAGCCTTTTTATTATTTTGCTTAAATAGAAGCGTATTCTTGTTTAGGAAAATCGCTTGATTAGCGAATGCGTGCTTCGCTGCATTAGTCAACTTTTGATAATAAAGCTTACTTGAGTTATTAAAACCGCTACACTAAGTAATGTCTTAATTAATTCGCTAACGAAAAAACATTAAGCTTTTTAAAGTTTGGAGAATTATAACTTGCTCGAGTAATATAATTTCATAAAGTCTCTTCTTAGTTTTAATATTTATAAAATTAACTAGTACCTTGGGATTTTGAACATCTTTTAGCACTCTCTTGAGATTAAATGATTGCAATTTAGATTTTAACTAAGCCAATGTGATATTTCAAGAGCTAAATGCTTTAAAGCATATACAGTCATAAAAAAGAGTAAAATACTGCTTCTCGATTATATTAAAGCTATCGCGGTAAAGGCGTTTAACTTGCTTTTGATATTTTATTTTTATGTCACGATCGCTGTGTTTACTCGGTGCAAACACAAGGTGTGCGGAATTAATCTCAGAGAATTAAGAAGTAGGTGTATCACGTACAATCAAAGATAGTAACTAAGTATGAGTAAGAATATTATTTTAAGTTAAGCACAAAGCTCTTATTTAATAGCAAACGTGCCAATCTTATATAAAACTCTTTATATTATAAATCCCCTTAAATCATTGTAATTCCTTAAGATTCAAATTACTATAAATCACTACGAGCCGTTGTAATTCATCACGTGATTTAATTCCTGTCCTGGCCTCTTTGTGCAGTAAAGCTGCTAAGCCTTAGAGCCAGAACGCACGTGATACCTTTTATTAAGTAGGTTTATAACACTATTTCTTTTTCTACTTAGCGTGGTTTTCACGCTTAAGTATAACAAAGAAAACGTTGTTGCGAGTTTATAATCGTTTTTCTCTTTTATTATAATTCTTAATAATAATAAAAAGAAACTTAAAGTTATTGTTTTTATTATTAAAATTAATAAAACTAATAAAAAAATGTTTTTTTATAATTTTTGTGTTCAAACTTGAAAGCACTGCGTAGTAACCGGCCTCAAGTTGTCTCGTTGTTTTAAGTGCGTTTGTTATCGCAAAACGAATTGTAATTTTACAAAAAAGCTTTCTTTAGTAGGTAATTAGGCTGCGCTAAAACGCTAGCGTTGAAAGTTGCGAAATGAAAAAAACAAAGCAATAATAAAAATTATTTATTTAAATAAAATAAAAAAACTTTTAAATAAGAAAAAAGCACAAATAATTAAGTTGGGTTTGTTAATTTTAAAGAAGCTCAATGCTTGTGAGAGGAAGGAGAAGACGAAGCTCGCTTGGCTTGAGGCTAGCGCCGCGAGCCTTGAGCAGGCGTCGACTTTCCTCAAGTCCCCGAACGTTAATTTCAAGGCCTTTATTAGCTTGCTTGATTTCTTTTGAGAAGGTTTGAGCTTCGCTAGTAAAAGCGTTAAAGTGTTCTAAGGCAATAGAAGTTAAATTTGAATTTCCAAGTGTTTTTTAATTATAAGTATCTTTTTTATTTAATCAAATATTTAGCGATTTCGCAAAAGTACTAACAATTAAAAATAGTCTTTACTTCGTATTTCGCGTTTAAGTTAATTAATTGGATTTTTGTGATAAAAGTAGCTAGTACTCTTAGTGATGCTAGTTTAAGGAAAAATATATAAAATACTAAGTGAATATTTATGGTTTTTGAAAGTACTAATTGAAAATTAACTAGTTCTTTGACTTTTGCAATTTTAAATAGTCTTAGCTTTTTGTAATTTAGTTTGTAACTTAGTTATTTAATCGCGATATTCTTTCAAAGTAAGTAAACTTTATTCCCCTTTTTTAGCATTAGTCTTATGCTATGCTTCTTATTATAATAAATGACTAATTTACGTGCAATGAATAAAATATTATTAAATAATTCCTTATGCAACTGCTTCAATTCATCTCTTTAAAGCATGGCTTTTTGCGCGGTCTCTTAACTTGTAATTAGTATATTATATGCCATTGAGTTGTATTCATAGTTCGTGTAAAATAATAATACTCCAATAGTTTCTTAATTTGCGCTATTATACGCAAACTAAGCAAGTAGAAGTAGTTAAACTTAGTTGTTTTGCTTATAGTTAACGTAGTAGCGAAAATATGTTTTTATTATTTAATTAATTTATTTTATTTATGCATTCGTTTGCAAGTAAAAAGCTATTAATATTTTTTATTTTATTTCAAAAAGTGCTATCAAGGTTTTTTAAAACTTTAAGGTAAAAAGCTTGTTTTTATTTAAAATAATCTTGTTTAATATTTCGTAATTCGCAAAGATTATTTTAAGAAATACTTACGCCATTTAAGGCGCGCTTTAGGTTTTTAATACTAATACTATGTACGCGTACTTTGTAAACTTATTTATAACTACGCAAATTAAGTCGTATTTAATTCTTATAATTAGGTTCATCAAAAGTAGTAATTTAACCACGAAGTTCAATGCAATTAACTTTCATGAGCGTAGTAGTATCGCTAGCAATTTCATAAACTTATACGAAGCATAGTGGTTTGCCTTGTTTTAAATGCATGTGTCGCATAACGATACCACGTTTTTAATTACCTTTTTTATGCTTAAGAAGTAGTATTCTCAAGAAAGCCTCAATAGTATTTTAGTTATCTCTTAATGTTCATAAGCAAGTACCTTATATTATTATTTAACGAAACTAGTCTTATCCTCAATAAGGACATAAACTTGTTCTTGGTATAAAAAAGTCTTATCTAAGGAAAAAGAGAATTCTTCGCCTAGCTGTTTTCTTTGTTTGGTTACGACCAAGTCGTTAGCGTATTCTTTTCAAATTTTCTTAAACATTAGCTAGCTAATCGCCGCTAGTTGCTTGTAGTTAACCACCAACGAGTCGCTATTTTACTTAAGTATAATATGCAATTCGTGCGTTTTGTTTTCAAGATACTTTGGTTTTCGGCTAAGGGTGTTAGCCTTAGCGTTTTTTGTTTCTTTAACATAAGAAATTTAAAATTTAATTATAAAAAGTATTTCATACTACCAAACTTATCATTAGTTTAGCTCCTTAGTAGTAATAAAGTAAATGAAATTCTTATGATTTATTAGGATTTATACCTCGTAAGCCGCGCCCTTAAGATAAACCCTTCACTTGCGTACTACGTTTATAATTACTAGCAACTTTTTATTGTATATATTATAATTAAGTTCTACTAGTAATAGTTTCCGCGAGTAGTATACAACTAATTACTATCTTCTATCTTCGCTTAGCTAGCTAAGTACGGCTTCAATAGCGTAGTCTAAAGAATCCGTTTTCACTTGTATTTCTTTATTAGGTGTAAAAACAATAAGCACTAGTTTCCTAATGAAAGCGTTCTTTAAAGCTTTAAAAGCTTAGTCGGTCTTATTTATCCAATGAAATTCTTTGTTCTTGTGAATTAACTTCATAAGTAGCTCGGCGATTTCTAAGTAGCTTTTAATAAATCGCTTATAAAAATTAATAAATTAAAAAATAATTATACCTTCTTAATGTTTGTTAATCTAGTTTATTTAATTATTACTTTAAACTTTTTAAAATTTATAACCAATTTAGTAATAGTAACTACATAGCTAAGAAACACAATCTTATTCACATGAAAATGGCATTTCTTTAATTTAAGAAGCATATATATTGCCTTTAGTTTTTCAAGAATAATAATCACGTTTTTCACGTACTGCTTCTTCGTCTTGAAATAAACCAAAATATTATTCAAGTAGCAAATGCAAGTTATGTTTAAGTATTGCCTCAAAATATTATTAATTAAATATTAAAATATAATAAGTGCGTTAATTAGTCCAAAGAGCATAATCGTGTACTTGTAATAACCAAAACGTATGCAAAATGTTGTTTTTTCTTCTTCTCTTTTCGCCATTTTTACGAGGTTGTACGCTTCTTATAAATTAAGCTAAGTAAAGATAATGGCCTCGCTGAGCTTGTCTCTCAACTCTTTGGCCAGTAGTAATGCGTACTAATTTCTTTTTGTAGTGTTATTTAGTTATCAATAATTAATGCATATTTGTTATTTTTTGTTTTTCTTTTTTGCGAATAAAATGTTATTTTCCCACGAGGATTTAAACTCCCTAATAAATCTCTTTACTAAGTTTTTATTAATGTATTACTTAATTATCATCAAGTTTATTACCAAATACTCTTGCAATAATTAAAAGATTAACTTAGTATCATCAATTAACTCAATTTAATAATCGTAATTCTAATATTTTAGCAAAGCCTTCTTGCCTTTTTCCTTGTGAAATAATGCCGTAAATTGTACGTACGCTGCTAGTACGTCTCGCTTGAGACTCTTAATTTGATGTCTCGCTTCGTTCTTAAAAGTGGCGCTAACCTCCCTCAAGCTTTTTGCTTTTATTTTGTCTTGAAAGCAAGTAGTATAATTCTTAAATTGTACTTTTTGTGTTTTCTAATTAATGTTAAAGTTATATTTCTCTATTCAAAGCAATTTAAAGATAATATTATATCTTCTAATCTTAATTACGTTAAATTAAATATATTTAAAGTGCTTGCTAATTCTCATATGCACTTTCTTTGTTTGCACATTAATTAGGCCTTGCGCAATAAGTTCTTTATTAGCAAGTACCAGCTTTTACTTGTTTTTCTTAACTTTAGTTGGCAATAAGTATTAAAGTATAATAACAAAAGCTATAAAGTTTTCTTGTGCTTTAAAGTTCATCATAGCCCTTAGCTTTACTTCCTTAATATTAACCTCTAGTGTCAAGTGTTAATTACCCACGGCGGCCAACTACTTAGTCTCAAAGTACTTCAAATGTACTTAGTTAATGAAAATATTTCTTCATAACTTATAATCTAAAGCAATGTAAAGTACATTAAAAACGTGCTTTGCTTTTAACTTCTCTTAGTTATTAAGATCGTATTACTTATAATAAGTTCGCAAGTCGTTCGCGAAATTAACCTAAATACGTGTTCTTTTGAATTCACTAATAATCTCTTATCGCGATCTTATTTTTAATAAGTTTTGTAAGTTAAGTATTAGTGCGTATTTTCTTAAAATCACCTAAAGATACGTATTAAGCACGCTCTTATACTCAATTTACTTTCATTTAATTTGTTAGTAGTTTTAATAAACTACTTCGTAGTATTTTCCTCATTGTGGCCTTTTTAAAATAATATACTTAAGTTCCTTATATATTACTTTCGTAATAAAATTAGTTCATTGCCAAGTGTTAAGATGTGCATTCAAATTGCTTTTCTCTCACTAAGTAACTTCCCAGATTTCACCTTATAATAATCCCGTGAGTTAAGAACTAAGTGGCTCAGGCTTTGAAGTTCAAACTACCTTTTCACTCTCAAAGTCCGTCTTAAGCTTTCAATAACTTAAGCCATTAATTCAAATACCTTTAAGTTCTTCTTAGGCGATTATATACTTGATATTACCCTCTTCGCTGCTCAGGCTTGTTGCGCTAGACTCCTTGGGCTTCGTGGCCTAGTCGAAGAATTCTAGCGATGAGTTCTTAATATTAAGTTCCCAAAGTTCTTTTGCCAGTTGTTTAGTTTCCTTACCACTCGAGGCCTCCTTAAGTTAAGTATGAATATAAGCTTCTTTTAGCTCGTTTAAAGTCACGTGTTTGTAAATAGCATTAAGTTGCTTTAGTAGGGGCTTAATCGTTTTTGAGGCGTTGTAGCCGCCGCGGCTTATAACATAAGACGATCGCTTTTTCTTGGTGAAACTCTCTTACTACTTAAAGTTTTATTAGTAAGAACTAGCCATGTGTTTTGGTAGGCCATATTCAAAGCACAGCTTGTCTCGTCAACGCTTGTTCATGACTTCCTTAGATAGTTCTTCTTAGCGAGGCTTCTCCTTGCCTTTGCGATAAGTTGCGTTAACTTCCTTAGAATCAATTCATTAGTTTTCTTTCGCTTTCTTATGTTGTGGCCACTTGCCTTATCGTTGGCCGTGGCTATTTCCTCCAAAAGTCTTTTATTTCTTGCGAAACTTGTAAAGCTAATTACCAATTTTAATTAATTGCTCAATTAAATTTATAATATTCGTAGCTAGTAAATTAATGCGCGTAAGTTCCATGCGTATTTCGTCCTTAAGCTTTTATTAATAATATCTAATTAGTAATTAAAAGTTTTATTTTATTTTTATGATATACTACTAGAACTTAATGGCGTAAGTCACCACGCTTCTAATTTACTTAAGTTTGTATAAGTAAGTCTTAGCGATTTTCGCGGCGTTAATATTCCTAAATATACAACGTAATTTCTTTTTAAACTTATTTTAACTTTTAAATATAAATTTAATTATTACTATAGTTTTATTAATATTTTTGTTATTAAAGTAATCTTAAAGAAAAAACTAAACTTATACCAAGGCTTCTTCTCAAAGATAAGAAGTTATTCAGAGGCAGTATGCCTTAGCCATTAGAAACTTATCGTTGTTGAAATGTTAGTAGAGCTCAACTTGTAGCAGCCAAGTCTCCAGCTCTCGACGATTGCCAGAAAACGTATCGAGTAACTTGACTCGGAGTATCTCCTTGAGTTTCGTAATAGCCGATTCGAGGGCGTCAGGCATATCCTCGTCATCGAGGTCTCGCCTTTTGTAGGTAAATAGAGGCGTGTTAATAGTACTACCCTTAGGGCTAAGTACTTGGGCGAGGTTAAAGGTAAACATATTTGTTGGTACGCAAGGAACTGCTTGTGCCGAGGTTCTTCAGAAGTAGGCCTGAGGCGATACGGACCTGTCTCGGACCTCCTTCGGAGGGGTATACATGTATATATAAACCACCTCCAGCACTTCTTAGAAGAGCCAAACTTTACAACCATACCATACTTTTGACTGACTGTCTCACTGCACTTGCGTATTTGATATATCGACGAACGCTCGGTGCTTTCTTACCGGTACTGCACCGATAATATTATACGTAAGTTAGTACTTTTAATAAAAAAATACTCAAAGTATCACGATCATTGTGTTTACTTAATGCAAACACAAGGTGTGCAAAATTAATCTCAAAGAATCAAAAAATAAGTATATCACGTATAATTAAAAACAGTAACTAAGTATAAGTAAGAATACTATTTTAAGTTAAGCATAAAGCTCTTATTTAATAGCAAACGTACTAATCCTATATAAAACCCTTTGTGCTACAAATCCCCTTAAATCATCGTAATTCCTTAAGATTCAAATTACCATAAATCACCACAAGCTATTGTAATCTATCACGTGATTTAATTCCTGTCCTGGCTTCTTTATGCAGCAAAGCTATCAAGCCTCAAGGCTAAGACGCACGTGATACCTCTTACCAAGTAGATTCGTAACACTTTAGTGACTTAAAAATACTAATATTATATGATTAACGTAGGTGGTAAGCGAGCGGTTCTTGTAAACGAGTGGTTTCGTTCTCTTCACCTATTTAATAAAAATTACTATTATTAATTAACACGTAATTATTAGCTCTTAAAACTTGTTTTATTTTATTATGTACGTGCTAAGTATATACGAGTATTATGTATAGTTAAATCGCATATACTACACTTCCCTAAGGCGCGTAGTTGAGGTTGTGTACATGGTTTTATTTTTCTCTTCATAAGCCTATTTTTAGTAGTTTCTACTAGTTCTATGCCTTTTTGAACTGTAAGAACTTCACTCGATTGAATAAAAGACCTTTTTATAGCTCTCTTTTTCTTTTGATGTGCGTTTTCGACTCGTAATTGCCTATTCTCTTTTGCAAGA
This sequence comes from Cadophora sp. M221, assembly GCA_017366145.1. Classification (NCBI taxonomy): domain Eukaryota; kingdom Fungi; phylum Ascomycota; class Leotiomycetes; order Helotiales; family Ploettnerulaceae; genus Cadophora; species Cadophora sp. M221. The sequence continues at coordinate 90,775 of JAFJYG010000071.1, read as the reverse complement.
ATTGTATTAGTATGCATAGCTATTTTCGCGCATTTGATTAACTATTGAAATGCCAATTTTATAAAACTAAAAGAGATATTTGAATGCATTCGACGATGTAAAGACTCTTTAATTAACTTTGCTTGAAAGTCTACTGCCTTAGGGTGTTGTGAAGTTCTTAGAATCCATTGCTGTAGTAGTAAAAGTGCTAGTGAAGAAATAGGTGTACGAATTTGAGTATTAAGCTTTTTAAGCACGCGCTTTGAATTGAAGAGAACTAAACTAGTAGCTGCAAAACTACTACGTGCAATTGCAAGAGTTATAGCTTTTGTGTGTGCTTTATGATATATCGTAAAAAAGTCTGGCTTATTAATATAATTAACTTCGTTACGCATTAGTTGTTTAATTTAACGCTTGTATGCACGTTTTAAGGTCGTAAAACAGCTTAAATTTAGTAGTTGTAATAGGTGTAAACTATGCGCAAGCATACAAAGCGTAATAATCTTATGTTTCGTGCAAAACAAATTGAATTCCGATATTATATAACTTTTGTGCTTATTCAAAATCAAGAGCTTATATATTCTTCTCGTACGCGGTGCTATATACGGCTTAAAAACAATAGTGAGCCATAAAAGACTTAATTAATTATTGGTTTACCTCTTTTTACTAAGTGCAATAACCTAATTGCGTAGTAATTTATTAAAATACCACGTAGAAATATGCACTTTTTTCTTAAGAATAATAATAAGAAAAGGCTCGTTACTTATAAAGTTAATTGACTTAATAGCTGTGACTTATTCGCGATTCCTTGGTTGCACAGCAACTGCTTTGCTTGCTCTTTCCTTGCTTGTAACTACCTTTGTAGTAGCTATTACTCTCATTTGAAACCTCGTCTCGTTAAAGTTATGTATATTCTTCTTTAGAATCTTATATTTAGCAATTGTATTTCGTACAAGATTAAACCAGACTTGTATAATTAAAACATCTTTGCAAAGAGCACGTTGATAGTTGTACTTTTGTGTATATTTGAATTAGAAAGTATCGTGTTGTTGTACGTAGTTATATACTTATTTTTGGCCAATAATCAAAGCTTCAACTACTTTTGCGCCAGCGCGTTTTGAAAGCAGTAAATTAGCCATTGTACGTATAAATTAAAGTCCTACAAGTAAACCTCTTTTAATTATAACTAATATTCATTGCTTAAGGGTTTGCTCTTTTAAATCTATGAGTTTTTTGTCGTTGGGTGTAGAAACGCGTCTTTTAGAAACCCCCACGACGCGTCTTTTTGTCGTTGTGTATAGTGCATTATAAGCTTTGCAAGCAGTTTTGAGATGCTTGAATTGGCCTCGTTTAAAAGCTTGTATAGCTAAAACAATTTGATCTTCGTTTTAAGTTATTTGAATAAAAATTGGTGAAGATATAAGTAGTGTAATATAAAGAGTTATGAAATAATAAGAGAAACGAAACCACTCGTTTATAAAAACCGCTCGCTTATTACTTACGTTATAGTATGTGAAAGATATGTAATGAAAGCCAATAAAGAATAATGTTATTTTCGTAGTAGAACTTTATGATTTTAAGAGATTCGTGTGTGCTAAACTTATCATTTATTAATATTCAAAGCTTGTTCTTCGCTTGAGCCTTGATTTGCGGGTTAAAGACATGCTAAATTTAATACAAACTAATAGTTGTATTTATATATTTTAATTCCAAATGAGCAAAATGCTATCTCGAAGTAGGATAAACTATTTAAGTGCTACGATAAGTAGCCGCGAGTTATATAATTAGTAAGTAAAGATACTAATCGTTAGCAAAAACACACTTAATTGCAGTAATTAAAGTGCGCTTTACTTTTACTTCTTTGTAGTTTCGTAGCTTGTTTTTACCTACGAGGACTTTTAGAAAGTTCAAAACACTCAAAAGAACTCTTGTTTTATTTATGTTATATATATTTTTTGTAAGAATATGCGAGTTGGCCAACTTCTTTTTAATTAATACAAACCAGTTTATTATCTTCTTATAAATGTGAACATTATGCCTTTTCTAATTAAGCGCTTTAATTCGCATAGCTTTTAGTTTGGGATAGCGTTTGTAAAAGGCTTGTGGCCAATTTTTTCTTGGTTGTTGAGAATCGTAAGAATCGCTACTTAGGGCTTGGAAAATCAACGCTCGTTAACGCATAATTACGAGCGCGAGCGTTCTCACAAATTTAATAAGTAAGAGATATTTATTCTTAGTCATTTGAAGAATATAACTAATTAATGCTTTCTCTTCTTATATAATAAGATATTGCTATTTAATATCTTTTTATTTGATTATTTCGTAATCATAATCGCGATGCCAAAGAGTAAACTTAAGCACTTCATTGAGTTTTGAGAGGGTCGCATAAGTCTCTACCTCACCATTTGAACCACCCCCCCCATTTGAACCACCTCGCTTAGCACACCGCCACTTTCACTTATTCAACTTCAATAATTAATAACTATTTTATTTTTTTATTAATTTTCTTAATTTTTGGCATATAAGCTAAGATAATAATGAAGCTAAAATATACTAAGTACGATATGCTTTAAGCTATTAATGCGGTTAAAAATGGCAAGTCCAAACGATGCGCTTTAATTGAGTAGGGTATTTCAAGGTCTACTCTTAAACACCGCATTCATAACCCAAATACCCATTAAGAGGCTGCTAGTCACTTGCAAAGGCTACCCCCAGTGTTAGAGGACCGTCTTACGCACTAGATTTTGACTCAAGAGACATTGGGGTTCAGTGTTACTCATGCACAAGTACGGCTTTTTGGGAACCGACTTTGCGCACTTTAAGGGGACCCTTAACCACTCGGAAAACGATGAGTACAGTGGTTTTTCAAGCGGAATTCTGTTTTAAACACCAAAAAGCAGTATTCTATTGACTTTGTATGTGTTAATAACGCAACATCTAATGTTATTAAGTCATGGTTTCAGAAATTGCAGATTTCAGTTATCAAGGCAATTCTACTTGAAAATCAGTGAAACATGAATGAAGTAGGAATCATAAAAGGCTTTGGGGTTAATGGCTTGGTTATTGGCTATGCAAATTAACGTTTTGTTTAACGAAAATAGCCTGGTTCTTAAAATTGAACCTCGTTTATTAAATGTATCTTTGCCACTAGTAATAAAACTACGTCACTTGTAATATACAAGGGGAAATCGGTTTAGCAATAGTGGTTTTTAGCAAATATCAACTTATTTAAGAACTAGCAATTCACAGCAATAGAGAATAAATAAACAAATAACGCTACCGCATTAGAGTAGCTTAAAAAGGTCTTTATTTCTCAAACGCAACCACGTGATCAACAACCCCAATTACTAATCTTAAACGGCCATGAAAGTTATGAGACTACGGAATTTATGTAGAAGTGCTTAGAATACAATATATTTCTGTTGTTTTTACTTGCACATACGTTACACGTTTTACAACCTTTAAATTTATTCATTTTCTCTCCTTTCAAAGCATCTTACCAAAAACACCTTAATTTATTAGCATTCCTTATTAATTCTATATCAATTAACAAGCGTAACTTTTTAATATGCTATTATAAGGCACGGCAAAAGAGCTTAACGAGTACGAATATCAAAGTTGGCTAAAGAGCTACCGGTCTTTGGCCAGTGAGTATGGCAAAACCACTGATGAGCCGATTACTATTAGAGAATAGTAATTAAGAGCTGGAAATTAGTGCTTCAGAGAACCTTCAAACTGCCGTGAAAGTGGAGGAATCATCAATTGTGTGGTCTACGCCAAAGGCTGGCAAAGAATTCAGGTTACAACTTAATACTTTGACCAAAACATCACATAACAATATTCCAATACGTCGACTACTTTTTAAAAAAGCTATCAAAGCTTTTAATCAAAAGGACTTCGCATTAGGACAAGCAAAGATGAAAATACAGCAATTGGAAACTAAATTGGATTAATTACAATTACGAAAAAAGCGGAGAGTTCAAATTAGCCTAAATTCTAGGTTTGCAAACATTTAAGCTATTTAGAGAGCTCAAATTGCAACTAAAGATCAGGAAATTGTAATCATAAAATCAAATTTAGCAAGAGATTTTAAAGCTACAAAAGATTATATAAAAGTTAAAGCGCTGTAAAGTTATTAAGTGTTGTTTGTAAAGTGGTAGAAAAATGCGAGGTGGTCCAAATGGGGGGGTGGTCCAAATGGTGGGGTAGGGACTTATGTGTTTAACTTACCTTTAGAGTATTTGAATTTGTTAAGCACAATTGTAGCTGCATTATGATTAGTCATTTTTTTGTACATAAAAGAAAGCATTCTCAAAGAAACACGCATTTTCATTAGAGGTTTGAGTTTAATGTGCTTTTACTAAGTTTTCCCAATAAGCTTAAAATAAATATTCACGTGATGAGATTAAATGTGATTCTCTCTTTACTTGGACTTGCGATTTGGTTTGTTTGGTTGATGATATTATTGTTAGTGAAGTGCGGGACTTGGAAATCAATAATTTGAGTTTCTAATAATGATTAGAATATCATACGTTTGTAAGAATTTGCAAAAGAGTTTAAACCTTTTAATCTTACAATTGTTTACCAAGAATATGCGGTTTTAAGACTTATTAAAAGTTAGTATAATAAAAACCTGTTGATTTACATTTCAATACACCCTTTGCTACTTTAATTTAAATGAAACATTGGGCTAATAAGTAAAACAATTAATTACGCTGAACAAATCAACTAATTAAATAGCATAATATTTCTTATTGCTAAGACTAAAATCCTTTAATACTAGCAAAAGATCTTTTTGCCTTTGACTTCATTAACTTCTTTCCACACGAGACAAACGTTTGTTTGCTCACCAGTTTTAATAGCCTTAATTTAATGAAGCTTTCTTTTCACCTTCGATCGGTTAAGCCAAAGACCAAGAACAGGCTTGTGAATTGCTTTTGCGAGCATTGTATTTGTGAACCGCAATCTCCCAGGAAAAACACAAAGAAAGTCTCCAAGAGAAATAAAGACTAATAAGAAGAGAGCAAGGAGTTTCGTGAACGGTGGCTTACTTTTAATAGTCCTCTTCGCAAAAATATCTTCGTATAATACCATCGAGATATAAATTGATTTATTACTATTCCTAGTACTCTTAAGATTGTATTAAAGAACATGCGCATTTAACTTTCTAAAAACAGCTTGAATGCTTTGCTTGGCAAGGTACTTATCTCTCTTCGTTAAGTCACCCCAGTTATTGAGGTCGTCTCTCTAGCATAAACCTTGTGGGATACAAAGCCTGTGGAGAATGTTTTGATTCTCAAGATTGCACTAACCAGAAAAATCGCCTTCCGCTTGAGCGATAGTCTTGAGACGAAGCTGGTGAAGGCGTGAGTGAAGATGCTGGTGCAAGGAAAGAATAGTAGTTAAATCGTTTGGCAGGAAATATGTCTTGAATTCCCGAGTCCGGTAGAGAAGCAGCAAGGTCACTCCAGCTTCCCGCAAATCAAATAGGAGCTTTAAGTAAGACCTTGCTTTCAAGATGCTATCCTTGCTCCGGTCATAACTCAACGCCATAACAAACCTTCTTATCATATACTTTTCTTAAAGTGTGAGTCTCGTTTTCTTTCCTAATAATACGAGAAGTAGTGTTATTATTTCTGCACGTTGCTTGATGATAAGCTAATAGTGAGTTTTTTTTATAATCGCTTTGCTTTGCCTTTTAATATCACAAGCGTTCTTCTTATTAATTTGCGAAATTAGCTTTTCAAACTCATACTCGTTTGTGAACTTTCTTGTTAGCTTTATTGACTTAAAAAGGGCATCTTTTAAAACATGATTAGTAATCTTTTTCATGCTTAAACAAGTAATAGTACGGCTTGTGAGTTTTGGCAAGCGGTTTTCTTCTTCTTAATACTTCTTTTTTTTTTGCAATTGCGTTATAAATAGTATGTTTATTTGTGTTTGGCTTTACTTAATATGATTTAACTTGTGTTGCTTGTGCTTTCGCAACGTTTTTTTCTTAAGTTCAAGTGTAAAAGCTAAGATCGAATGATTGCTCTTAACATAGTTTATTTCAATGTTAATAATAATTTTTGCTGAAATCGCAGCTTTTATATTAGTTAGTATTTTATAAGTACTTGGAATCGCAGAGTTGGTTATACGATTAGTATTTTGCGACTTTAAAGCCTTTAAAACAGTTTCGCGATAGTGGCTTAACTCGTCGAGAACTTGCTGTTTTATATTCACATGCACTTTTGGCGCTAGATATTTAATAATGCTATGCTTATAATTACTTTTAGTGGTATTATTTGTATTCTTATGATTCTTGCTAGTGATTGCTATTATTTTGTTGGTGGTAGTGCTAAGTGACTTAATGATAAGAGGAGTAGCTATTGTATTTGCAGAAGTGGTATTTTGAATTGGCTTTTGAAAAGCTTCTTTGGAAGAACGTGTAAGTGTGTGATTATTCAAAGCTTAGTTGATAATGTCTTGAATAATATCAACTACTATGGTATTATTATTAAAGTACTTTATGCCTTCTTTTAGAAACTCTTTGCTATTAGCCACACCTAAAGAATTAAAATGAGAAATATTTATAATTAAAAGCATACTAGATTTCTTATAATAAGTATACTTTAACTTTTTATGTAATTTTTTTTTCTTATTTTATTAACCTTGCATACTTTCGTAGAATTTCTTTATACTAGACTTTATACGACTTGATTTGAGCAAGGCGTTGAAAGCGTTAGCAGAAGAAGGGGTGTGCGAAGGCGTAGCTTGAAGGTTTTTGTTATCGTTATCTTTTTAAAATAGCAAAGTGCAAAATTCGAAGCAGGCTATTCTCTTCGTCTCTACTTAATGTAATTAAATAGTAAAAATATTAGTAATATAATTAGAATTATAATAGCCTTTAGCAACTTACTTATGTGACTAATGTAAAGTGTTAAGTCGTTAAGCTCATCATTATTAACATTAGTTATTCTTAGTGCAGCTAAAACGCTACGAATAGCTTAATAAAACTCATTTATTTATTCTTTGAACTTTATTTCCTAATAATTTGATTTCTCGTAGTGCTTGAACAAGTGTTGCATGAAAATTCGTAGTTAACACTAATTATGTTTAAGTTACGAGGAAGTGCTGCTAAGGCAGTATTTTAGCTTTAGGCTCAAAGCCATGTATTACTAATTAATGCACGAGAAATCATGCATTCGATTTCAAATACGCGACGAACACTCAACCGCAAATATAACCATTCTTTAGAGGGAAACGCAGTACATTCTTGCGTTTACTTCTACACTACAAAGCACAATCACATTATTAAGGATTCCGTGTTCTTATTCTCTCTACCCAACCTCTCATGCAGGTCGCGCTGCACGTGAGCCCTGCTGAGCCTCGTCCTTTCAGGTGGTAGTTAGCTCCTTGTTTCCATCCATCTACACCTCGTCCTTTTTATATAACTCACTCATCTTTATCTGTATTTGGTTGCTCACTTCACTTGCAACCTGGTAAGCCCACCATGCGTTTGTTGAAGGTCGTTGGGCTGAACGAGTACAGCCTGGTTCAAGCTCTGACCCACAACACCTTGCCTTATGCTATACTTTCGCATACCTAAACAAAGGGATAAGAAGTCACTTATCAAGATCTTATTACTGGTGTTAGGAAAGGTAAGAGTAGTTATAATAAGATTAAGTTTTGCGTGGAGTAGGCCGCTACAAATGGCTTTTAGTACTTTTGGGTTGATACTTATTGTATTAATAAGTTAAACTTCACTAAATTAATAATAGTAATTAATTTTATATTTCATTGGTATTAAAATGCAAAGCAATACTACGTATATTTTACAAATGTATTGGTATTTAGTAATAATGCAATTATTTAAATCAAAGAGAATAGATAAAAGGAAGCCTTTAAGGGTAGTAGATGGTTTACTAGGGGTTAAACGCTTTAAGAATTAATTGCTTTAGTAATTATTGAATTTTTCTTGAAGAAGGGAAAGCTGCTAGGTAATAAAGTTTTCCTTGAATTAATAATTCACAAGATTACTCGAATTTTTACTCGAGCCTTGCAAGGAAACTCTTTCTTAGATTTCAGCGTAAGTGAGCAATAAAGTTGGGTTTCGCAGTGCTAAACAACAAAAGAAAAAGATCTTGTGTATTGTTTATTAGGTCTTTGCAAGGTTTTAATGCCGCTTATGTACGATGAAGAGAAGACGGCTACTTTAAAGCGTTTTGAAATAACAATTAAGGAGTTTTCAAAGGATTAAAGTGCGCTAAAAGATCAAACAAGTACAATATATTTGACGTAATTTGATCTGCACTAAGTTTTATTATAAGCAAAGAAGTTTATTTCATTATGCCATTCGAAAGAAATAATCGCTTTACCGGTCGTTAGGTGCAGCTCACTAAAGTTAAAGAGCAGCTACTTTTGGGCGGAAGTACAAGAACAGCCATCGTTGGACTCGAAGGCGTTGGCAAGACCCAATTGGCACTCGAGCTTGCTTACCAAGTTCGAAACAAGTATCGCAACTGCTTAATTATTTGAATCCTAGCGACTACTATAGAAAGTTTGCATTAAGCATACTTGGATATTGCTCGCTAGCTTGACATAGCTGGGTGCGAGAACATTTAAGTAAATATAAAAAGACTTATTTAAAATCATTTAAGCAAAGAAAGCCCTAGCTAATAGCTCTTAGTGTTTAATAATACTAATAATATTAATATATAAATTAATTAAATAGAATTTAAGCTAAGATTTAATTACTTAATTAATTACTTACTAAGAAATAAATACGAGTGTATTTTATTTACTTCGCGCGATAAGAAAATAATTGATAAATTTGCATAGTGAAATATAATATAATTAATAAAAATAAGCAAAGAAATAGTCATGAAACTATTACAAAAGTGTTTAATTAACCCAAATCTTATTAATAATAATTTAGAAACAAAAGCTTTACTTTAAAAGCTTACATATTTGCTTCTTACTATTGTTTAAGCTATGGCATATATTAATAAGAACAAAATTGCATTTGCAAAGTATTTATTACTTTTAGCGAATTAAAAAAAAAGAAGTTATTAAGTTATTAAGTAAAAGGTTTAAGAATTATAAGAGGTATTACAATGTGAAAAACCTAATAACTACAACATAGCTTATTTTATTTTAGCAAATTCAACGCCGTAATTCACTCGCAACTAATTATTTGTTATTTATATATTGTATTAATTTAAAAGATATTTTATAATTACTTTTTCTCTTAAGACTATTATATAAAAAAAATACAATTAAAACACTTAATACTTACTTTTTTATTAATAAATGGCTAGTAAACTAAGCATTAAATTTTTATTAATTAGTACATTTAGCAATACGAAACTGACTTTAAAAAGAATATTTATTAACTTAATAAATAAAAAGTATAATTAAGCATTTAAAAAATGTGTTTTCAAATAATAATTATAATAATTAAAGTATTTAAAAAATATATTTACTATACGCTTATTACGTACTTAAGTTTAAGCTAATTAACTAAAGTTAGTAAAGTAAAATATGTCTTTTGTAAAAATATACAATATATCTTTTTGCAAACAAACAATAAGATAAGACTAAACATGCATTTGCTAAAGGTTTTGAAATTAAAAAAAGAGAACTTGGGGCTAACTATTCTTTTACGCTAATTAGTATGGCTAAACTCGCGTTAACCTTTCGGAAGCAAGGCCAATAGGGGGAGGTGGAAAAGCTGAATATATAAGTAATGGAGACGAGCAAGACGAAGCTCGGGGCCGACTATCTAGACACGCTAAGTAGCATGGCCAACCTCGCGGCGACGTTTAGGAACTAAGGCCAATGGGACGCTGCAGAAGAGCTGAAGTAGTAAGTAATGAAGACTCGTAAGACGAAGCTTGGGGCCGACCATTTAGACACGCTAAGCAGCATGGCCAACCTCGCGTTGATATTTTGGAACCAAGGCCAATGGGAGGAGGCGAAAAAGCTGGATATGCAAGTAATAGAGACTCGCAAGACGAAGCTTGGGGCCGACCATCCTTCTACGCTAAGCAGCATGGCCAACCTCGCGTTGATATTTTGGAACCAAGGCCAATGGAGGAGGCGGAAAAGCTGAATGTGCAAGTAATAAAAACTCGCAAGACGAAGCTCGGGGCCGACTATCCAAATACGCTAAGCAGCATAGCCAACCTCGCGGCGACGTTCAGAAACCAAGGCCAATGAGACGCTGCTAAAGAGCTGAAGCAGCAAGTAATAGAGACAAGCAAAACGAAGCTTAGGGCCGACCATCCAAACACGCTAAGCAGCATGGCCAACCTCGCGGCGATATTTAAGAATCAAGGCTAATAAGAGGAGGCAAAAAAGTTGCAATAGCAAGTAATAAAAACTTGCAAAACAAAGCTTAGGGCCGACTATTCTTCTACGCTAATTAGTATAAATAACCTTATATTTACGTAAAAAAGCCAAGGTTGTGTTAATAATATTATTAACTTAATAAAAAAATGTGTAATATTACAAATCTAAATAATAAGTATTAATTATTTAAATACTTTGGCTTTTTAAACAATATTACTTAGATAGCAAACAAAGCAACTAAGAGTTAATAATATAGTTAATAATATTCCAAAAATATTATAATAAAATATTAAATTCAAAGCATCACAAAAACTTCATATCAAACAAAGCTATGCTTGCATTTCTTTTATGCTTAAGCCACAAGATCAAAGGCAGTCGATGAAATCCTTACGAGCCATTTATGCCACTTGTAACCAGTTGTAGCCTCAGGCCTTACTATTTACATGGAAAGTATAACCAAGCAGCATTTCGTGAACCGCTAACTTGCCACTTCTCGTGCACGTAACTTTACCAATTTTAAAAAGAAACCAAAAGAAATAAGTGCGCCTTATTTTGGCTATCCCTACCTAGTATCGCACGAGTTTCAAGCTTTTAAAACTTCTAAAAAGGTGGTTAAATTTCAAGGGAAATAAAATAAGTACAAACAAGCTAAAAATAAAAACAAAAATAAATAACCTTTTATATAAATTCCCCAAGAAACGAACATAAAGGCCTACGGCTTCAACTATCAAGTGCTAATATTAAACACTGCGATGTGATTAGAGTAAATTAAGGTAAGTTATTCGTAGTGAAGTAAAATATGAAGCTGTACTACGAGACTTTCGCTTCGCAGGGATGTCGGTTAGGTCTTGAACTACGAGCTTGAAATAGCTCTTTTCTTTAACATTTGGGTCGGAAGAAAATTTCTTGAACTTCGCTTTATTTAAAGTTTGGTTAATATCTTTGTACTTGCAGCGAAATATTGACGCAATTTCATTCTCTAACTGCAAATAAAATTATGCATTACTAAGTTAAGTTGAGAAGTTAAAAGATTTAATTAAAGTTAATGTTAATATTATGAGCACGCCCTCGCCACGAACAAACTCTTAACCACACTGCGATAATAATTTTAATATAATAATATCATAGTCTAAAGGTGCAGTGGCTAATAAGTTCTCTAATGGCTCAGGTACATTGGTAACCACTAATTCTAGTCTTCCGCTTTCAACTTGGAACACTTGCTTTGTCTCAGGCTAAACTTGTGAGGGAGCTTCGTTATCAGGCGCAGCTTCGGCATTCATCGCCGAAGCATCGCTTTGCGAGTGGCAAGTAAATGTGCGTATGCCAAGTGTCTTTTTAACACTCCTTAATTCTACTAAAATTTCATTAAAGCACTTAAAGATTTTCTCCACCCAATTCGACTATTCACTTAAAATCTTAATGCGCACTAAGTAGCGCTGCTTGTTATATTCGCTAGCTAGAGATTTTCTAATAACGTTAAATACATTACTTAACTTATTAAGTCGTTTTTTAAGAGTTTTAACTTTCTTCGTAAGGTTTTTCATTATAAAATCTCAAAAAAAAAACGTAAATATAAAATTCATTACGATTTAAGTCAAAACGCGTTAGTAAGCTTGACGTTGAACTAGATGGTAAGAAGCTCAAGCTTAACCAAAGAGCCGCATTTACCGCACACCGTGACAGCCAAAGGCTAGTCAACGCCAAAATCGACAAGCTTTAGCTATAAAACAAATATAATTATTAATTAACGTTCATCTTTGCGTGGCGGAAAACTGTTGATTGGGCAATCCTAGTCTCTGAGTAAAGTGTATTATAATCACGTGCCCACGAGTATATAGTCCCGTGAAGGAACCCAGTTCCAGTTAATCAAGCATGCTGTTATCACTTCTTCCAATTCTCAATTAAAACCCTACGTGCCGGAAAAAATGATAAGTACTTTGACTTTGAGTAACTTGAACTTTGTACACACATTAATAAAACCTAAAAATTTATGCAAATTATATCTAATGGCTACTCTTAAAGCTCTTAAAGCTCTCTTATTAAAGAATTACCTTCGTGTCGACGCCCATGGGTTTGGTCTATAAGCAGTCTTCTTTCACGACGCAAGAGAGTTTTTGAACATAAGCTCGCCATTAAACTTTTGTAACTTCTAATACTTACAAAGTAGTTTTATTTCATCTTTAAGCCCTTAGTACTATATTATTAACCATCATTAGCTTTGTGGCTATTATAGATTGTAAATTTAGACAAGGCTGCCACGCGAGGGCAGTACCTTTGATCGAAGTGACTAATGAGATTTGGTTAGGGTAACGACCTCGCATTTCATGCCGCACGGAATTGGAAAACAAAGGACTGCCTAAGATTCAAGGTTAGAGACTCGAACGCTAGAAAGGTAGAGGTAAATTCCTATGTTTTTGTTTCTATCATCCGCTCTCCAACTCCTGCAGCTTCTTTTTCGCGTACAAGAATGAATAAATCATGGTCAATCGAAAGTGACTACGAATATCCTATGCCTATGGCTTCCAGAATTCCAGCCTGAGCAAATGGCGGTCTTGCGCGCTTCCAGTGATGTAGGACCATGTTATTCCCGCGAGGCTGCCCCTCAGCTAAGTTCGCTAGCTTCAATACAACGTCTTCTCCAACCTTACTTCGCATTTCTGCTATTTTAACGGCTTATTAGCTATCAAAAACCTTCCCACCTGCAATCCTTGAACTTAGTGGAATAATGCGTTTATTACAATTAGACAAAGGTGGCAACCTTAGCTTAACTAAGTTCTTTAAAGACGATATACTTAAGTATGTTATATTTTCACACAAATGGGAAGCAAAGGAGGTTACTTTTAGGGATTTGGCAAATGGTACAAGTAAATACAAGGCTGGCTACGGCAAGATACAGTTCTACGAAGAATAAGCGAGAAGTAATAAATTAAAATACTTTTAGGTGAACACATGCTGTATTAACAAATCAAGCAGCATTAAGCTTTTAAAAGCTATTAACTTGATGTTTTGCTGGTATTAAAAAGCAGCCAAATGTTATGTTTATTTATTTAATATTTCAATAAAAAAGCAAAAAGCAAGTAATGCGTTTGCTAAGTGTATTAGGGAATTTGCTTTTTAAGTAAGCAAATAGTTCACTTAAGGCTAGATCTTACAAAAACTCTTTACTTTAAGATTAATAGAATTCTTCTTTTGAGAAGGTAATGAACTAAGTAGTAAAAAAAACTTTAAAGCAATAAATCTACAAGATTATGAGAATCTCAGCGATGGCGCTTTAAGAAAACCCTTTCTTTCAATTTAACATTAATGACCAAATCTCGTGGGCAAAATATCGACAAACCACACGCGAGAAAGACAAGGCTTATTTGCTTTTTGGCATTTTTGATATCCAAATGCCACTTCTTTATGGCGAAGAAGAAGCTAAGGCATTTTAGCAGCTTTGAAAGGTAATTAATAAACTGTTTAAGAGTAAGTCGCATCCCAACGATTAATGCTTAAAAAACTATTACGACTAGCGCTAATTAGCAGCTTAGTATCAAAGAAAGACTTACATCGTTACTTATCGTATACTAAGAAGGCGCTTTTCAGCGCATACAATCGCCAAGACAAACCTGCCTGCCTCCCTAATACACGCGTTGACCTTTTACAAGAGATATATAAATGAGCTAATGAAAATGATAAGTCGTATATCTTCTGAATGAATGGCTTAGCGGGTACAAGCAAATCGACGATTGCGCGCACAATTGCTCGTAAATATTCTAAGCAAGGGCTTCTTAAAGCCAGCTTCTTCTTTTCCAAGGGCGTACAAGATGTGAGCCATGCCGGTAGGCTCTTTATAAGTCTTGCTATACAACTGTCACAGCGAATACCATTTCTCCAACATTATATCTCAAATGCTATTTCTAAGAATAAAGACATTGCGAGCCACTTCCTTAGCAATTAGTGGCGCTAGCTTATTCTTTATTCTTTATCAAAGCTAGATAGCTATAATAGCTAACTCCGCTGCATTTTAATAATTAATGCTTTTGATGAATGTAACAACAAAGATCACATTCGCACAATTCTATAGCTTGTATTTAAAGCTCAATCCTTAAGGAGAATACAACTTCGAGTTTTTTTAATAAGCAGACCTGAAATTCCTATTCGCCACAAGATATATACTATTTCATAGGCTGAACATCAAGACTTTATGCTTTATAATATACAACCATTAATTATTAATAATAATATCTTTCTCTTCTTAAAGTACACTTTAGGAATAATCAGGCAGGAGTAGCATCTTGGAGTTAACTGGCTTAGAGAAGAAGTTCTAAGACAGCTTGTTCTTTACGCCTGTGAACTGTTTATCTAGGCATTAACAACATATTGGTTCATCCGTAAGGGGAAGCAATTTGCACGCAAGAGATTAGACGTAATTCTCAAGGGCAGCAGCTGCACTGTTACTGCACTAGAGAAGCACCTTAACGAAATCTACCTTGCTGTACTCAAGCACTCGATCTCCCCGGACTATTCGGACGAGGAGAAAGAAGAGGCGGGCGATATACTAAAGCACATGCTTGGAAGCATAGTAGTGTTGTTCTCACCTCTTTCTACCTCTACATTAAGCAGGCTATTACATGTTTTTAGGGAAGAAGTCGATTCGACATTTAACGACCTCCATGCAATCCTAGATATACCAAATGACCTGACTCGCCCGCTTTGCCTTCATCACCCTTTATTTCGCGACTTCCTTCTTAACAAAGATCGATGTGAGGATTTCTAGGTGAATAAGAAGAAGGCACAACAGATATTAGCTGCTAGCTGTATACAGCTAATGTCCCAAACACTCAAGAAGGATATTTGCGAAATGCATGCCCTTAGTAGTCAAGCCAGCCAGGTTAAGAGTAATCGTATTCAGAAATACCTTCCGCCTGAAGTTCAATATGCATGCCTTTACTGGGCTCAGCATCTGCAAAAGACTGAGTGCCAGGTTCGCGATGGCGAGGAAGCCCACTGATTTCTGCAGGCTCATTTGCTACACTGGCTTGAGGCGCTTGGGTGGATAGGTAAGACGTCGGAAGGGATTCAAGCAATCTTAGCCTTAGAAGCCCACGTTTCGGTAAGCTATTTATCTATTATTCATAAGAGACTAACTTGTGCTTAGGCTCTTGAAAGTCCTCATTTGCGCGCATTTATCCATGACGCAAAGCGATTTGCCTTATACAATCGATCAGTTATTGAACAGGCGCCCCTTCAACTGTACTGTTCGGCCCTTATTTTCGCTCCTCAGTGTATTATTCAGAGACAATTTAAAGGGTCCATTCCAATTTGGATTCAGAGGACACCAGGAGTAGAAGCAGATTGGAGCCCGTCTTTACAGATCCTCGAGGGTCACACGAACACGGTCAATTCCGTCGCCTTCTCCCCCGACGGCAAGCAGGTTGTGTCTGGATCGAGCGACAGCACAGTGCGGCTCTGGGACGCGGCTACTGGGGCCCTACAGCTGACCCTCGAGGGTCACTCGAGCTCGGTCACTTCTGTCGCCTTCTCCCCTAACGGCAAGCAGGTTGTGTCTGGATCGAGCGATAGCACGGTGCGGCTCTGGGACGCGGCTACTGGGGCCCTGCAGCAGAGGCTCGAGGGTCACTCGAGCTCGGTCAATTCCGTCGCCTTCTCCCCCGACGGCAAGCAGTTACCAACTTTGCACGTAAAGAATCATTGGCTAGCAGAAGATAATATTAATTTCCTCTGGCTGCCTACTGATTATCTACCTACATGTGAAGCTGTATGGGATAGGTTAGTTATCTTAGGACATGCGTCGGGGAGAATTTCATTTCTACACATTGAAAAAGGGTCTAAGTTCGTTTAACTTAGCTGTAGCGGGATTAGTAACCTAATGCGGTCCTCTATTCTCTTCATAAATTTCAAAGGCAAAACGCCTTGTGTTTCTCCTCCATCAACACATAAAACCCTTACTCCGGTAGTAAGAGAATAAACCTTCACAACTACCTCCTTAAACATCTTTGCCTTGCAAAGGAAACAATTGTGAATTTTAAAGTCCAAGGAGTCGTTTTTGCAATCGTCTTCAAATACTACAATACAATTTTTGCAGTTAATATATCCGCATTCAAGGCCATACTGCGGTTTGCATTGTAAATAAGCATAGCAAGTGCTACTACTATTAATACTACGCCAGTGGCCTGCAAAGCATTGGAGAGTGCTTTTGTAAATATTTACTAAAGGTATCTCATCGTGAGTTAACTATTTAAATAATTCTTATAGCTAGCTTTTAATTCCATTGGTGAATCCACTAAAAAAAATTATATTTAAAGATCCTTTGAATGCCATTACTTTAAACTTACTTACTTAAAGTGCATTTTTATATAAGATTTAAAAGACTAATTTAAAGTTAAACACTAAGTATAATTAAATTTATATATTTAAGAATAAATAACTACTACTTAATATAACTTTTTAGAAAATAATTATTTAAAAGAAAGCTTAATGCAATAATTAAGACTATAAACTTTATTAGTTCTTTTGTAAACTTTATATATTTTAGAAAATTAAATATATACTTAGTTAAGTTATTAAGAATAAGATTTTGCTTTTTTAATGCCTTAATAAAATTAAATGGCTTTTTAATGGTTTAAGAAAAGTAATTGCAAATATATTAAAAAAGAGCATTAAAATGCATTGCGGAAAATAAGTTGTAAGCATTTTCTTTGTTTTTTTATACTTTATTTGACTTATTTAAAAAATACTTTTTAGGCGTTTATATTAAGCTTTAAAAAAGACTTTGTGAATTAGTAAAAGAGCAATAATATAAATATTTGAAATTTACTTAAATAAGTTGTGTGTTGTTTTTTTTTCTTAGTAGCTAAAAAAAAACCTTTTTAGTTTTCTTTTTTTGCTTAGCTTTAAGAGGTATTGTCTTAGTTATAATAATTACTTTAAGATATATTCTTAATAAAAGCATTAATAGCTAGCCTTTCTTTAGTTATACGGCCAAGTGGCGCGCAATTTATTTAAAATCATTAAGGTTAGTGGAAAAAAAGCAAAAGACGTTTGCAAAGAGCAAAAGAAAGCGGAAATAAATAGTATTTATAATTTTATTTATAATATTACGCGAGTTTGCTGCAAGTTTTAAGTAGGCTTATTTTATTATTTCATAATATTTCTAAGCTAAAGGTATCTTTGCTCTTAGGCTTTATTAAGGGAGGTTACTGTTTGTTATAAGAATTGGCTTGTTATAAAAAACACTTAAAGAGTTAAGGTGAAAATGAATTTCGCTAGTATATCGCTTGTTTTTAAATCTCTCAGTTTTTTTATTTCAAATAGCTTACGAAAAGCCAATGACTTTAATATATTACCAATTAATACAAAAAGACTAGGCTATTACGTATTTAAGTCTTATAAATAATAAGTAAGCATTTAAAGCCTATTAAATTTAAGAAAAGAGATTTCATTGCTATGTGTGCTAAAGCTAAGCTAATAATTATAATTGCAATATTTTATAGTAAATAAGAAGTTAAATACTTAAATAATAGTATTATATTTCATTAAGATAAAAAACGCAAGGAGTTTTATAACACAAAAAGAGAGATTGAAATAAGCTTTTAAGTAAAGCTAAATTTAGCTTCTAATGCAATTGCGCTAATTTTATTTATTTTAAGAAACATAATAGCCAAAATAAAACTCTCTTAAAAAAATAGCAAAATTAGAATCCAAGAGTATTGCTTAGTAATACCAGTGAATATGCTTTGTAAATACTTAAATTTAATTATATAGCATTTGAGTTTTTTAAGGAAAATACGTTTTTAATGAATTACTAACGTTTTTCGCTATTTAAACACTTTCAACGATTCGCCTTAATTAAGCATATTTGTTCTTTTTATGAAAGATTTTGATTAAAAAGATACTATAAATAATACCCACTAGGCTAGGTTTTAAAACTTGATATTTACTTAAGGTTAAAATACGCAAAGGTAATTAATAAATTACTATGATTACTATAGCAAGTAATTATTTACGAGACTTATTACTACTATTACTTTAGTTTAGCGCTAAAAAACTATTATTATTAGTACGCAAAAAACTGCTTGTGCCAAGGTTCTTTAGAAGTAAGCCTAAAGCGATACGAACTTGTTTTGAATCTTCTTTAAAGAAGTATACATGTATATATAAATGTTACGAACCTAACTCGTAAGCGTATCACGTGTGTCTTGGCCCTGAGGCTCGGCAAGCTCGTTTGCACAAAGAAGCCAAGACTCAGCAGAAAACACGAGACTAAAAGTCACGTGATAAATCTTAGGATCTTAAGGGATCTTTAAGATCTAAGGATTTAAGATGATTTAAAGATATAAAGGGTTTTATATAAGACTAGTACATTTGCTATTAAATAAAAGCTTTGTGCTTAACTTAAAATAGTATTTTTATTTATACTTAGTTATTATTTTTGATTATACGTAATACACTTACTTTTTAATTATTCGAGATTAACCTTGTATACTTAGTGTTTGCATTAAGTGAATATTGCAATTATAACACTTTGAGCATTTTTTTGTTAAAAGTATTAACTTACGTATAATATATTTATTAAAGGATTTGCGTTTACTAAGGCGTTAATAGCCATGCCTTTACTAACCACCTTTAACCACAAGCTTGTTTCAAAGCTTACAATACTTAATAATTATCATGAGAATTAACACAAGCTTAAAGCCTACTTGATTTAAGTTAAACTTTACATAGGGTTTAATAATTACTAATTCGTTATCGAAACCGATCAAGTCTTATAAGCGGTGTTCTTCCTTAAAGGGGTAGTGTTTTGTTAATTAAGACCTTTTTAACTAATTATATTAAGAATAAGACCTTCAAGGGAGAAGTCTTATGAGTAATGATTTCTAAGTTTAAGAAAATCTTTTAAACCTTTAAAGAGTTTAAGGAATATATTAATCGTGTCTTTAGCGATATTAATTAAAAACAAATCGCAAAACGTTAAATTCAAAACCTTAAGTAGAATAGTGCGGTCACCACTTATATTGCTTTCTTTTAGTAATATACTAATTAAACTAGCTAAAATAATAAAGCACTTAAGGCTTAGTATTATAAGAAATTAAAAAATAAAGTAAAAAATAAAATTACTAAGTTTAATACTTTAAATAACTTATAAAAACTTATTAAAATAGTTATTAAAATTAACAATTATAATTATAAGCAAACTTTAAAGAAAAAGGGCTAGTATCGCTTAAAAGAACATATACATTAGGGTTGAGGGTTAAAAAAACTATTTTACGCTTAAGAAATGAAAATAAATACAATGCACCAAAAGAAAAAATTGTTCTAAGGAAAGCTATGCAATAACAAGCTACCTAAAGAAGTTATAAACCAACGTCAACAAAATAAGCTATGCTTCAAATGTGGCTTGCCGAGTCACATGACCAGCTTTTATTAGCAAAAGAATACTAAGAATAGCAGCAACAAACAAGTTAATGTTATAAATAAAAGCGGTTACAACGCCACTAAAGTAACACCACCACCTACGAAACAGCTTAATGCTATGTATTAACACATAACTTCAAACAAGCTAAAGAAAGCTCATATTTATATTTAACTTAAGAACGCCTCAAGCAGTAAGAAAGTCAAGCAATTAGCAAAAGAACTCTAAGAGCTTGATATTAAGAATTCACCATTAGAATCTTTAAATAAGCCACGAAGCCTAAGGAGTCCAGCGCAACAAGCGTAGGCAGCAAAGAAAGTAACACTAAGTATATAATCGCTTAAAAAGAACTTAAAGGTATTTAAATTAATAATTTAAGTTATTAAGAATTTGAGATAAATTCTAAGGGTAAAAAGGTAGCTTAAACTTCAAAGCCCGAGCTACTTAGTTTTTAACTTATGAAACTATTATACGGCGAGATTTGGAAAGTTACTTAATGAGAAAATAACCTAACGCTAAATATTAGTAGTTATTATTAAATAAATATAATTACACGCGTAACTTATAAGAAATTAAGTATTATTGTGAGTAAAAGGCCTTAGTAAAGAGAATACTACGAGGTAGTTGTAACGTTCTTGCCGTTCGCTGGTACTATGCATACAAGCTCGTTGGGTTGATATTAGCTATGAAGTAAAGTCACAAGATAATTTAGTTTTTTATTAAAATAAAAACGTTACAAGTAGTAGTAAATTATAAAGTAAACTTACTATATAAATTTAAGCACAAAGCTTTACTACTGTGGGAGGGATAAAGCCCAATAAACCACACAACAAGAGGGTAGCATGTAGCGAGCCACCGGAGGAGAATCTAGGGTCTGTAAACAACAGATCAATTAAATCTAAAGATATCACATATCTAAAGAGTACAAATCGGCAAAGAAGGGGAGGGAAAAGGTCTAATAAATAGAATATATCTGGTGTTGTGTTCTTGATGTTCTGAAATCAAGTGTTGGCTCCTTTTATGTGCGAAGGACCGGCGCAGTCATGTGACAAAAGAAACCAGTGGCTGTCCCCGCCACACTACTTAGGAAACTACTATGTTTATATAAAATTATAATCTCGTGAGATCCTTGAGGAGCCTACGACTTTAGGGTTTCAAGAGCCTTGGATTCTAAAGCTTCAAAAGCTTCAGGTGTTTACGTAACGTCGCCTTGGCTTCTTTGTGCAGCCAAGCTGCCAAGCCTCAAGGCCAAGACATACATAATCTCGGATTATAATACTATCCCCCTTTCGTTGTTAGCGTGTTCTTACGCTTAAGTATACCAAAGGAAATATTAATAACTACTTATAATTATTTTCTTTTTTTATTATGTTTTTTAAAACAACAAAGTATAAATAACAAATAGTACTTACTAAAATAATTAAGTCTTACGATTTGCTTAGTATATTATACTTTAATTATATTTACTATTATTGCAATTGCATAGTTTTAAATAAAAAGTCTTAAAGATATAAGAAGTATATTTATTAAAAGTTAAA
Source organism: Cadophora sp. M221 (assembly GCA_017366145.1). Classification (NCBI taxonomy): domain Eukaryota; kingdom Fungi; phylum Ascomycota; class Leotiomycetes; order Helotiales; family Ploettnerulaceae; genus Cadophora; species Cadophora sp. M221. The sequence continues at coordinate 69,508 of JAFJYG010000071.1, read as the reverse complement.
GTGCAATACTTTTTAAATATTAATTAATAATCTTTAAAGTTTGCAAATAAAAAAGAATTAGTTAAAGTTTAAAAGGAACATGGCCTTTAAGGCGGCTATGGCCGGTTTGGCTTGCGTTCGTGAGCTCGAATAGCGTCAGGCGAAGCTGCGCAAGCGGGGACGTGAGATGCTTCGTCGGGGCCTGAAAACCCTGGACGAGCTCGATGAGGCAGAGGCAAAGAAAAAGGAAGAGAAGAAAAGGGCGGCGGAGGCACAACGGAGTGCTGAGCTGGCGGGCGCCCGAGCGCCTCAATAACCTCGTTGGCCCCTTGTTCGACCCACTGGCCGACCTCTCCTTTAACCCCTTGAACCTGCTTTGGGTAGATTTGGGTTTTGTTAATGAAAGCTAGTAAGCTTCTTAAGGCAATCAAAGGTTGTCTTAAACTCTTAAGTGTTTTTAAATAAAAAGTAGTTTAACTACTTTACTAAGTATTTAACTTGCTTCTTAAAATACTAATAATTTAATAGTTTTTTAATATTATATTTTACAAGTAAGTTAATTAGTTTAGCAATTGTTTTTAAGGCTAATAGTGCTCTTAGTAATGCTTTTTTAGTAATAATACGTGAAATACAAGAAATATCTTTTTTATTATTGCAAGTAGTTAAAGCTTGTAATTTAATGGTTTTTTGTCAGCTAAAAAATGTTTACATTTTCTTTTCGGGACCTTTAACCCCCCTGCCTTTTAGCTACAATTGCTTTCATTCTTTAAAGAACTACTAATACACTCTTTTCTCTTGCTCTTATACGCTGTAAGCCTTTATAAGCCTAGCTAGCGTGTGGGTGGTATGAAGCCTCTTTTCGATCTCTTCGGCTCTTCAGAGCCTCTTACGCCAACGCCTATGCCAAGAGACCTAGGAGAGTTTTCAAATAGGCCTTCTTTAGGCTCCGAATCGAACGAGCCTACGCCTAGGGCCGCTAGAGGCGTACGAGACTCTAGTATCGATCCCCTTACTCAAAATGCTCTTTTTCGACTCTTATTTACTAGTACGACTTTGCAGAGCCGCACGAAGCTCGGGGCTAAGCGTGAACCACTCTCAGGCCTCTCCTCGGTACAACATATCGATAAGAACCCCCGCTTAGCGAGTCAACAAACCTTCCAATTTATAGCAAGTAGTAATACTACTAATACGAACGAAGCTAGTAATTTACTAGTACTTGAAGCTAAGAACTTATTAGTTAAAGTGTACTTAACTACTCAATTAAGAAGCAAGCAAGCTAAGCTACTTGACTTATTAGAAGTATTTTGAGAGTTTACAAAACACGAAAGAATACGCAATACAACGACAATTTTAGCTACGCAAATAGCTAACCTAAAGCAAGCTACTCGCAAAATCGAGAATTAAGCTTGGCAAAGCCAAACTAGGCTTAATTAAACTAGTTAATCAACTCAGCCGGTAAATACGACAAATCCGGTTAAGTTTACATGAGCGAATATAGCGAACCAAAACCAAGGTAATATATTTAAGCGAATTAATATTCGTTCTACAAGAAATAGAGCTAAGGCTAGTAATACTAGCTTTAGCCCTAAGAAGACTACTAGTACAAGTACTAGTAGCGGCAAAAGTAAGTTTGCTCTTATTAAGAGAAGCACTTTCTTACAAGCACGAAATGTTCAAGCAAAAACCTTTTCTTTTATTGTTATACGCAATTCGCTTAATTTTGCTTTTAATAAAGAGGGAATTTAGAGACTAGTTGTTTCCTTAGTTTTTACTTTAATTCGCGATAACTTAGTTATTACTACTACGTATGATTTTAACGTTGATTTCTTGATTTTACATGCGCGTATTATTAAGAAGATGCTTCCTAATTTAATCAAAGTTAAAAAGAAAAAATCATAGTATAAAGTTATTATTTATGATATTTTAATTAAGGAATTTGATACAAAAGAAAAATTAAACTTTAAGCTAGTAGCATAAGAGATTCAAATCTTTAATAAAGGTTTTACTCTCGTAAGAAAGTCTTATTAAACTACTTTTAAAAAGAAGCGTAACTTAGGTTTAGTACAAATAGGTACTATTATTATAGCTTTTCTAAGCCAAGAGCAAGCAAAAAGAGCTATATTTAATAAGCTTTATATTGCGAGTATTTTAGCTAAGGTAGCTAAATATATAAATACTTCTAGTACTTTTCAATGTACTAAATGTTTTGGCTTTGAGCACTCAAAGGCTCTTTGTAAAAGAACTAAAAAGTGCGTTTTATGCGCAGAAAACCATACAAGTAAGCAACATAATTGTAATACTTGTAAATTTAATACTAAGTGTATACACCTAAGTATAAGATGCGCAAATTGCTTTAGTACAACTCACACGACCGATTCTAAGCTATGCGAGGTGTATTTAGCAATAAAAAACAAAGCAATTAATGCTAGTAGTACTAGAAGACTTAATATAATAAACGAACCAATTACAATTAATAATAATTAATCTTAAAACACTACAAATTAATGTGAATAAGAGTCTCTTTATTACAAAGCACGTTCTTTAATTGGTTATAAAGCTAAATATATTAATATTAGTAATTCAAGAGCCTTGAATTATTAGTAATAATATTAACGGCTTTCGTAGCGTTTTACACCCTAGTTTTAAATAAGTGCTCTCGAATTACGATTTCCTTAGGCTTAGAGCTTTATTTTATGTACTAGACTCAATTAGTACTACTTTAACGCTTAGCTCATCACAAGACTCCGATTGTATTATTTTAAACTTAATTGAGCATAAAACTCAATTAATTAATGTTTATAATGCGACTCACCTTGAGTCGAAATTCCTTAGTAGTATTAAAACCTTACAAAGAATAGATTTATTATCAAACTTATTCTTAAATAAAACAATATTACTAAGGGATTTTAATATACATTACTCGTGGTAAAACCTTATTACATCGCAAAGCAGTAATACAAGGATACTATTAAACTTAATTGAAAAACACTCTTTAAGCTTATTAAATACTCCCAAAGAAAGAACTTTTTATAAATCACATATGAAGGCTTCTTTTGTATTAAACCTTACATTCACTACTTAAGAAATAATAAATCAAGTCGAAGATTGGCAAATATTGCTTAATCTAAGTTCAAATCACTTTGGGGTACTATTTATTATTACACTTACAAGTAGTAGTATTAGTACTAGCCTTCTAAAGGTTCCTCGATTTAATACAAAGGAAGCAAATTGAGTAAAGTTTAATAAAAGTCTTAATAATTATTTTCAAGACTTTAATTATAACCCTAATTCTAAGTATACAAATCAAAAGCTTAATAACCTCGAGGAGCTATTTACTAGTAATATAATTCAAGCGGCTAAAGACTTTATTCTTAGAGCTTATAAGTCAATTACTAGTAAACCCTGATGAAATGAGAATCTTAAAGCACTACGAAAATTAATACAAAGATATTATCATCTAAATAAGGCCTCAAGGTATACCCTTTATGTTTAAGAACTAAAAGATGCTAAAAACTTATATTTTAATACTATTAAGGTTGAAAAAAGAAAGCATTAAAATAAGTTCTTAAAAAAAAAAATTTCTAGTTAATTTTTTAAAGCTATGTTGTATACCAAAAATAGTACTAGCTTTCTTATACTAAGTTTTTATAATTTAAAGACTAAGAAATTGAAGTCAACTTTCCAATAAAAGTGTAATATTTTTAAAAGTACTTTATTTCCAAAACCTCTTATTTTAATGCCTATTAATTTAACGTTATATATAAGTAATAATACTTAAAAATAGCCGCTTTTATCTAAGGTAAAGCTTAAGGATTTATGTACTTCAAAGATTAAAAGTAAAACCCCTAAACTAAACTTAATTACGCAAGAGATTATAGTTAAAGCCTACTTAGTTATCTCAAAAGCCTTTTTTACAACTTATTTTATACTTATAAACCAAAGATACTACCCTAAGTGTTGAAAAGAAGCTTTTGAGTTTATTTTTAAGAAGCCTAAAAAACCTAATTATTTAAAACCTAAGGCATATAAAATTATATCTCTACTTAATTACCTAAGTAAGGTTTTTGAAAAAATATTAGCTAAGCGCCTAAGTTACTTAGCTGAAACAACTACTTTATTACACAATAGTCAAATTAGTAGTAAACTAAAAAAATCAACTATTAACGTAGCTTTACTTTTACAAACGAAAGTAGAGCTTAATAAGGCAAATAAGCTTAAAACTAGTACTTTTTTCTTTAACGTTAAGAAAGCTTTTGATTACGTTTTTAAGAATCGATTAATACAAGTGCTTACTTAATTAAAATTACTACTAAGTTTAATCTCTTGAATTTTGTTATTTCTAAAAAACCGTACTTTACAACTTATTTTTAATAATAAATTAAAGGAATTTTAAGTTGTAAATACAAGTATCCCTTAAGAAAGCCCTATTTCGCTTATTTTATTTCTAATATATATTCGCGACCTATTTAAGTTAACAAATATTAAGCCAATATTATATATGAATAATATAACATTAATAGTTTATTTTAAAAGCTTTAAAAAAATATAAGTATTTAAAAAAAAAAGCTAGCTTATTAATTAAGCTAAGAGAAAAATATTCAATTAGCTTTAATATTGAAAAAACAAAGCTTATTCACTTCTTTGGAGGTAAAAATACCCCTAGTATTACACTTTCAAATAAAACTATATTAGCCTTAAGCAAATTAGTTAAATGGCTAGAAATTTACTTTAATTCAAACCTTAAATTTAAAAATCATAAGGCAATTAGGGTTTCTTTTGCAAAGCAAATGTTTTATCATATAAATCGATTTTCAAATATTATTATTGAATTTTCTCTCTTTGCTATTCGTTAATTATATATGGCTTGTGTTACTAGCGTAACCGATTATAGTTTTATATTATGATGAAAAATCAATTGCCCTAATAAGGCTATGATTAGACCATTTCAAGCTTTGCAAAACCTAACTATTAAGAAGATATTAGGTGTTTTTAAAACAGCCCTTATAATTCCATTAAAGCTAAAAGCAAAGCTACTCTCATCAAATATTAAACTAAACCACACTAATCAACGCTATATTTTCCGCGCCTTAAAACTTAGTAAAAAACACCTTATTAGACTTAAAGTCGAAAAGGTTATTACGAGAGTTAAAGAGAAATATGACTTAATAAGTAATTTACTCAAGTCAAATATTACTATTTCAAGCCTAGTCTTTTCAATATTTCATATAATTAATCTTAATACATTAAAAGTAATAAGGCACTTTTATTTTTCCTTATAAAAGAAAGAAGTATCATATATTATTAATATATTTAAGTTATCAAAAGAAAACGAAGCTAAGGCTTACTTATAATACTTACAAAGTATTTGTAATAGTCGAAATACTTCGATTTATACAAACGGCTCTCAAACTCTCGAGGGGCGCGAAGTAGGCTACGATTTAACTGTTTATACTCATAATTTACCTTATATTTCTTTAATACTTAAATACACCAACTTAGGTAATTTAAAAGAGATTGAATTAGTATACAATGGCGAATTGAAAGCTATTATACAAGTCATAAAATACGCTAGTAGTACGGCAAAAAAAGAGGATAATTTTACAATCTTTTCAAATAATCAAGCGGCTTTATTAAGACTTAAAACCCCCTCAAATAACCCAGGACAAAGCCAACAAATTAAAGCTATATTAGCATTTGAGACTATTATTAGTTTAAATGCTAGTATTACTTTAGCTTGGGTTCCAAGTCATTTTGATATAATTGAAAACGAAAAAGCAAACGAATTAGCTAAAACAGCTACTAAGTCAACTATTACTTTTAATAATACTTTCTTTGCATTTTTAAAAGTTAAGCTAAGTAGCCAAAAGAGAACTGAAATTAAAGCTAATATAGCTCAAAACCTTAATACTTAAACCTTAAAAACGTACTTAAAAAAATACACATGTAAAGTAGTTAAAAAACTACTTATATCTACTGAAATACTAAGAGAAATAACTAGCTTTTTTTACCAGCTAAAAATAAAACATAAGCATTTAAAAGCCTACCTTTATAAGCTAAGGCTAGCGTCAAATAACAAGTGTAAATGCAATAGTATTAAAACCGCAAAACACTTATTACTTAGTTGTAAATATTACAAGAAAGAGCGTAAAAAACTTTACTCTAGTATAAAAAGAAACTTAGTAACTAAGACTATTAATATTCTCATTTTATTACATACGCAAATTGAAATTAAAGAAATACTAGTATTCTTAAAAGAAACTAGTATATGTACAAAGAAATAACACTTAAAGAGGCTAAAGAGAATAGAAAAAGAGAAAGAGTAGGCTTTTAGGCCTTAATTTATACTCTCATTTAGTTATTTTCTTTGTTTTTGATTTTAATTAGTTTTCTTTGATTTTATTTTCTTATAAGTTATAAGGAGAATATTCTCAAATGTATAATCGCAATCTAATTCGAATTGAATTTGTATATAATAATTAGCCACGCTAGTAGACTAGCTGTGCTACATAGTTTTTAACTAATACAGCACGTTAAAAGAAAAAAAAAATTGTTCTTTGCTATATAAGCTTAGTAACGATACAAAGTAGTATTATAGTGCCGTGATTTCGAATCATAAGTTAATTCTACTCCAGCCGCAAAACATAAGCTATTTATGAAAGTAGAAAAAGTTGCAAGGGCCTTAAAAAGCGTTATTTTGAAGAGTAAATTATCAAAAATACCTTGTAGTAGCTTATTACGCAAGGTCTTGTTATTTCGCATATTATTATTTTTAAGCCAAGTTGTATGCTTTAAAGCTTTTTAATATACTTCTTAAGTTGTACTAAAATTAATTTTTCTTTTTAGTATAATTTTGTTTTAAATATTGCAAACATTAAAGTAAATCAACGGCTTAAGAACTTGGCCGCACGTTCTTTCGTCTTAAAATAAGCACGAATAGTCTTAATAAGCTTATTAAATAAGAAATGCTTATTCTAAAGATACCAATAGTAGTACAAAGCCGCTTTGTTTTAAAGCATAGTTAAATATGCTTTGTTCTAAATAAAAAAGTCTAAGTTGGCCCTTTGATAAAGCTTTGCAAAAATGTAAAGCTTTTTATCTAAGTAATTTTTCTTTTTACTATACATAAGTTTCTTACTATATAACTTCGCAAAAACAGTTAGTGCTTTAAACTACTTTAGCAATAATAAACTTTATAAAAACCACAAGAGTTGTATTAGCTTAGGTTATAATTTCGTTTAATTTAGCATCAAATATAGTCTGGTAGTAGTTCAAGTTAAAAATAGCGAAAGCGAGGCATCTCTTGGTTGAACTAAGGGAATAAGGTTTGAGTTTGGCAATGGGTTGCTGGTTCCCCCTCATAGTGGTGCAAAGATAATAAACTCTTGGCTTAGCGTATACGCGCTTTTTCATTTGATTAGCACTAGTAGTGAGATTAAGCGATGCCCTAGTGAATTCGCATTATATAAGTCTTCATTACCAAGGTTAATTTCTGGTTTTAAAGAGTTAGTCTTCGTAAAAGAAACTTCTAGTTAACGCAAGTTTAATTTAGCGTAATCTTAGACTACTACTTTTAATGCTAAAACACTTAAAAGTAATAAAAGCGTTTGATTATCAAGCGTGAAATGAATTTATAAGTTGGTACTTATGCGTAGGATTTTAAGCCGTACTTTTTAAAAGAAAACTAAACTTGTTTCAAAAGCGATTTAATATTAAAGTTTTAATTGCTTATTTAGCCAAATATTCTTCTTTTGTGCCAACGTAATAAAGAGTGCCTTAGTCGTAGACTTTCTTTTCTCTTGTGTATAAAAACCCCGCTTCACCTAAGTTTATCGCGAAGCTTACTTTGCACTTTATTGCTAAGTCTAATGAAAGTGCTTATTATTCATCTTTGAAAAAAGTTCTAAAAGTTAATAAATACTATGTTCTTATCTCTTGTATTACAATAAACATTCAAAATTTATTTAATAAACGCTTTTAGCTTAACTACTATTTTTATTAGAGATTCTTAGCTTAGTTTATTAAGCTTATTACTTACTTTATTTCAAACTAGCAATTAAGTATCATTTCTTCTTAGTTTGAAAGTTAATTCTAGCTAGTTTCTTAAAGTTAATATAATATTAAGATTAACTTAAGGTAGTTTCAAGGTTTTATCGTTGCGTAATAAACGCTAGAGATTTTTATATAATCTCTTGAGAAGTAAAGTAATAGTTTCCCAAGGTTGCTTAAGTTTGCCATACTTGTATAAGTACGGCTAAGAAAAGCCTTATAAGAGATAGCAATTAAGCTGTCTTGTGATTTTATTCAAAGAGTAATTCTTTAGTTTGAAACTTTGCTGTTTATAATACAAAGTAAACTACTAATTAGTGTTAGTGCAGTACTAATAAGAAAGCACCAAATGTTCGTTGATATATTAAATACGTTAAAGTGCAATGAGATAATTAATTAAAAGTATGATATGGTTGTAAAGTTTGGCTTTTTTAAAAAGTGCTAGAGGTGATTTATATATACATGTATACCTCTTTGAAGAAGGTTTGAAACAAGTTCGTTTCGCCTCAGGCTTACTTCTGAAGAACCTCGGCATAAGCAGTTTCTTGCGTACTAATAGTTGCTAATTAGCTTTTTAGGAGGCCAAGATATGCTAACGATATACTAAAAGAAAGTAATGCGAATGAGAATTGAATACTTTTTAAGTTAAAAGCTTATAAGATTTGCCTTGTGAAAACATTTTATACTAAAAAACTTACTAATTTAAAATTTAAAGAAGTAATAATAAATTCTAAATTACGCAAATGAAACAACATTTTACTAAATATAAAAGTAAAAGTGCAATACCTAAGAAATAAAAAAGAACTTAGTTTCTTTAATAGTTTAAGCTTTAATAAAGAAAAGCTACTTATTTTAACCAATAAATATAACAAAGAATATTAGTAAATTGCCTAATACCTAATAATACTTAAGACTCTTAAAAATATGATTAAAAAATAGTTCTAAGTTTTTAAATGTGAGGCATTAAACTATGATGTGCATAGTCGCTGAATTTGAAGGCTTTTTGCAAAAGGTTTTACTATTAAGCTTGTTATTAATACTAATAAGAAAAAGAAAATTATACTTCAAAGTTATTATAACAATTTTAATTACAAAGGGAAAAAAGCACTTATTATTGCATTATTATATAGTACTTTTAAAAAGAACTATTTATTAATTGCATAAAATACATTTGAACATGCAAAAATTATTAATTTTAATTAGCAAAACGTCTTAAGAAGCTTCTCTACCTCATTGCATTAAATAAACTTATGAAAAAGTAAGCATTAAATATTACTTATATACCACTATACAAGGGAAAAGACTATCTTATTGTTGCAAGAGACGACATAAGTGAATAAGTTAAAGCTAAAGCTTTTGCTGTCAAAAGCGCTAAGAACATAACTAACTTGATTTGAGAAGATATTATTTATCACTATAACTTGTTTTAAAGATTATTTATCAACGAAGAAATAGAAAACATGAGCAAAGTTCTTAAGCTACTTAATAAAATGGAAATTAAGCAAATTAAATCTTGGTATATAACACCAAAGCCAATAAAATAATCAAATAAAGTTATGAACTTATTAAGAACGCTTTATTAAAAATAAAAGACCGCTAAACTAATAACCTTTTCGTAATATTATTTGCTAATAGAATTATTATGCATAGTTCAATTAGTTATATACTATTTTATATGATGTACGGCAAAGAAGCGATTTTGCTTATTGAAACAAAAAACCTTATATGAAGAATATTATTTATTAAAGAGGTTTGTAACTAATTAAAGTTATTATAGCTTAAAGCTATATAGTTTTAAATAAAATAAGAACACATTAATAAGGTTATATTTAGAAAAACTCGAAGTTGTTAAGAGAGCAAGGAAGCCTTTGATTTTAACCACGATATACGAAAAAGACCATTTAAAAAGAAAAATTTAATGCTTCGCTAAGACTTAGTACGAGAAAATAATATGTTCTTAAACTAAGCACTCGACTTTAAGTGGCTAAGTCTCCACGAAATCGCTAAAACTTATACTAATAAAGGCTATTACAAACTTAAGAAACTTAGCAATAATAACCCTTGACTTAAATAAACTTTTGCTAATAATAAACTTAAACTTTTTTATAAGAGAGATAACTTTATTTATAATAATAATAATGAAGTGAGAAATGCTTTAAGTAATAATAATAATATAACTTCATTACATCTTAAGCTAAATATTAATATACATCGCTTTAGCGACTTTGAATTCTTAAAGAATTTTGAAGTTTTAATTGTATAATGTATTAAAAATAATAAAATAGTAGTAAGAGTTCTTAAGCTATTTTGATAATAGCGCAGTAAGTATTAAGTGGTGTTTAACTTGAAATAAATATACACGCTTAGTATGCCTCATACGCTAAAGCCGCCGATAGTACTTTTTTAGCTATATAAACCTGGTCTTAATAACTTTTATTTGCTTTTACGAGCAATTATTTTGATACGAAACTTGAAGCTAATACTTTGATATTAAGGCTTTGGTATTAAAGAGCTTATACGAGGTTGCATTGTATAGTTTTTAAAGAGAAAAATAATATGCTATTGCATATTAAAATGATTACTAAAACAACTTTATATTACTAAAAACTACGATTCGAAACACCTTAGTATTATATTATATACAAAAAAGAGCTTATGTAGCCCTAAGTAAGTTAAAGAGAATATTAGCTTTGCGCTATAAGAACATTTATCTTTTGAAGCAAAACTTAATAAAAAACTAGCGCTCTTATAAACTACTTGCTATATGCAAATATATAATAAGTTTAAAATGAAACTATTATTATTAAGCTAGTGATATTTTAGGCGGCAAAAAGTAACTTCGTTTAAATAAGCTAATTGTTAAGCTTAATTCGCAAAACTAAATTTCAAAACGGTAAATTAAACTTGTGGCTTAAGTTAGAAATTCAAGTCTAATGTGCTAAATACCTCAAAGAATATAAACGCAATATACTTAAGCGCCAACTCTTAGCAATTAATAAAAAGAAAAAAAACAACAAAGCAAGTTTATTATTTTTAAGATTAAGTCATAAGCACCGAGGGTTTTTAAGGCTAAGTAAATGAAATTGAGCTAATTTTGTCGTTATGCGCCTCCCAAATAAAGCCACCAACCTCGATTGCGTGAAGCAAATGATGTAGCGCACAATAATTTATGAAGATTAATACTAAGAGTATTATTAATAAATTAGCCTTGAATTAGTAAGCAAATCGCATAATTTATGTAAAGTAAGTAAAAATCTAAGAAATCTCTTAACAAAGAACTAATAATATGCCTTGAATTTAAAGCCGTGCTTTTTGAATTTTAAAGTTAATAACTCACAAGTTAATTTCACGTATTAGAAGTTTAAATATGCTATTAGCCAATGACTCTTAACTATTTAAACCTTTTGAGGACCAAGTATTAATTAGCTACCTTAATTAGCTTTATTTAAAGTCTCTCGCTTGCCAAGTCTAAGCCCCTTTTGCTTATACGCTAATATTTTGCTTTTATTAAAGTAAAAATAAAAGCTTTTACTTGCTTTTCACTAGTACTATTAAATAAAAAATAATATACTTCGCAACTTAAGTATTAATAAAAAATAGTAAGTTATAAACAATATTTTAAGTATAATATAATAGTTCTTTAATTATAACAAACTTGTAAGCAGGGATATTGCTATTTTAAGCATTGTATTAATATCACTAAAGTAATAAAAATTCCAATAACCCTCGACTTTTAGCTAGGTTTAATAAAAAGAACCAAAATTAATTAAGTCTTTAAGTAGCTTTGCAAAGCCGCCTTAGGGGTTCTTATAAAGTTTTTCTTAATACTTATTATATTATTTTAAGAAGTGTCGTTAGGTAGAACAAATAGAAATAAAGTTAATACTCACAAAGTAACCGGCTAAGAGTTAAGTTAAGCTTTAGCCTTAAGACTAGTAATAAGTTTTTTAACCCTTATTAAAGAACTAAAGTAATTAAGAGATTTTTGCTATTATCGAACTATTGTTTCGAAAAGCTTTAGTTATTAAGTTCTCATAGCATATTATCTTATGCTTAGCTGTTTTTAAAGAGGCTACTATTAGTATTAAATACGAGGCAACTTGTATATTAAAGAAGCTATTTTCACTACACAAAGAACTAAGAACTTATTATAGTTTCTCAGCTTTGCTTAACGTATTACGATCGTTAGTTTGCTTATTTCTCTTGGTTTTTTGTTATAAACCTTTAAAGTTAGTGAATTTAGTCTTTATCTTATTTAATTAATTAATTAATAAGAAACTAGCAAAATAATATTACTTATCTTTAGTAGTGTAACTTGCGCAAGTTTAATATAAATGCGTTTATGAAGAGACTCGAAAGCTACTTAGTAACTTATTTCCAAGGGAAGATTAATACGACGCAATACGCATATTCTAAACTCAAGAAGTGCAATTTAATATAAGTATTAAATAAAATTACTTATAATTCTCATTAGATTTACAAACCTAAAGAAAATAAATAATATTATTTTTTTAACTTATAAAAAGAATATAAGCACTAGTGCTGTGAAAAAGTTAAATAATTTAATACTTAGCTTTGATAATATTAAAATAAAGTCTTAAAGTTTACTTTGATTACTTCTTAAAACACAAGTTGAGAATTAAAAAGTGTAAAAGTACTTTAAATTGCCATAGGAAAGGTATTAGCAAGATTTGTAAATAGCTAATTAAGTACAAGGAAAAAGATAAAGCATAACTCATAGTATTAAAACGCGTTGAGACCTTTATGATATTATTTTTTAGTGTTGAAGTTAAAGAGCACTTAGGCCAAGATAAAGCGAATTAATCTTAATGGCATCTTCAAGGTGGCTAACAATAAGAACTCTTTTTTAAAGATTTACGACGAGTTAGCAGAGTTCAGATGGTGCTGTGGAAGGTCAACTTACTGCGTTGAGGCGACTTGACTTCATGCTGAAGTTGTTGTTTGGAGATCGAGGTGTAGAAAGCTGAGGAGAGGCTGCACATAGATCAACGCAGGTGTTGTGTTGAAGTTGTTGCTCGACAAGAAGAAAGCAAGTATGGGAAGCTCTCAGCCACGTCACCTCTGCGGCTAAGCAACAGCGAAGTTGAAGGTGTTGAGCTCCAATGGCGCGCTAAAGTCGATGTTTGTGGGCAGTACTCCTAAGCTGGTACCAGTAGAGGCACACCATTCAATTGATAAAGTGGAGCGCTATTATTGACTACTTTGCTGTACTTATGAAATTGTTATTGAAGAGCACCTTGAATTAGGTGACAAGGAGAGATTGCAAATGGCAGTCAAAGCAGTAAACGACACAGCTGGCCTTAATGGGCTGATTCCTATATTGCTTGTATTTGGAGTATACCCCAAGTTAACAAAATTAAACCCCCCAAATCCGTTAATTGAGCAAAAAGCGGCTACGATTAAGAAAGCTATAAAAGAAGTGCAAAAAGTCAATGCCACTTGCAAGATTAATAATGCGTTAGCTACTTAAAACGACTTCAAAACTACTTATATTTATAATCTTTGTATTATGAACCTAGTTTTAGTACATAAAGAAGACAAAGGGTAAACAAAACCTTATAATTTCTTAAGTATAAAGAGCAAATTATGCTAAGTTAACATAAGAAATGAATAAGTACAAATATTTAGATTAATAATAGTTCGCTTTTTTAAAACAAATATTTTTAGCATTAAACGATAAAAAGAAAACTTACTAAAAAATATTTATAAGAATTATTTAAGACTTTTAATTAAAAACTTTATTAAAATAGCATCAAATTTACCTCGAATTACTATTAAAATTTTATATACGAAATATATCTTGGACTTACTAATTATTAATGATAATTACAATGCCAAAGTATTTTTAATTAAGAAGAAAACTGAAGATTAAAAGCTATTAATTAAACTTCGTGCTAAGAGGAAGATTACAACACTAAGATTATTATTTTAGTAGTCCCAAAGAACGGAATACAAAGCACTTATTAAGAGGGGTGTTTTTGTGCTTATTTATAAGAACAACCTTAAAGTAAAAGGCCATTGCATCTTTAAGTTAAAAATAGTAAATAAAATCAAAGGTAAAAAGACTTTAGCCTTATACGAGAAGTCAAAACTAGTAATTTAATGCTTTAACGATAAAAAAAAAAGAGAGATTTTAACTTAGTTTTTAATAATCTAATAATTTAATTAGTAGTTACTTATATTTTTAACTGCTATTGTTAAGCATTTTAATTGCCTTTGAAATCAATTTGAATTTCATTTGGCTATTAGGAACATCACTTAGGCTTATGTTTAAGCGGAAACAAGGCTTCTTCGAGACATTTTTGCATAGCCACCGGAAGAAATCGCAAGAGATTTTCCTCTTGGCATAATATTCATAGTAGTACTATCATTATACGATATATTTAAGTTTAAAAACTATTAGTTTAATATATATTACAAATATTATGTTAAGAACTTACAAATGAAGACTTTAATATACGACTTATGCTTGCTAATTAGCACCAAGAAAAGCTATGAATTTAAAGTCGTAGGCATGCAAATAAATAATACCTTGATTTTAGGGAATAAGAACTTCTTCGCAAGGAAACAAAATAAGATCATTAAGGCCGGTTTTTTAACGAAGCTAATACAAGTACTACTTTCTATTAAAATCATTACGTTTAATAAGTATATTATTACTATAAATGAGAACAACTTGTATATGTTTTAAAAAAGTTAAGAAGCAAAGCTAAAGTTAGTTAACGCAAGAAGAAAGAATTATAAAAAGAACTATAAGAAGTAATGTGCTTGTGAAGCTTATCTTACTACTATTTGTTAGCCAAAAGCAACTTTTAACCTCTTAATCGTAGCGCAGCACTAGGATCTAATAAAAGACAACGTTAAAACCTTAAACTTACGTTTGAAATAGTAAATGAACAATATAAATAAGAGTCTTTGCTACATCTTAATAAACTTGTGCTTTGCAAAGGTTTACGTATTTATTAATAATTCTTTTGCTAATAATAAAGACTTAAGTTTATAAATAGGTTTCGTATTGGCAATTGGCATTGAAACGAAGAAAGATGCGCAATTTATTGTTTTTAGTAACATTATGCACACTAGCTTCACGAAATACAAGAGGGTCACTTGTATTGTATTAACGTTAAAGCTGTATATCATAGTAGTTGGCATTAATATACTAATTTCTATTGCTACTATTATAAATATAATAATAAATAAGCTTAACATCTCACATTTATTAATTATTATTTGCATGAATTCTTTATTGCTTTATGAGTATATTATTAAGCTTAGCACAACGAAAGAGAAGCGCCTAATGATCAATATTATGGCAATTTATTAATCATATGAGCACAAAGAACTAACGGAAATTTAATGAATTAATAATGCTTGCAATCTTGCTAATGTTATAACAAAAGCTACTCTTAATAAAGCTTTTTAGGAGTTTATTAATACAAACATGCTTACTATTAAAATGAAAGGTTGAGTTTAGAAACCAATTGAAGCCAATTTGGCCTAATAATAAAAGGGTTTTTAAGACTTGTATTTTATTTATTTATTTCTTTATAATACTTATTTTATTACGTTTATTACTTGCAATTATTTTTTCTTAAAGCACAATGCAAGAGTAGTAATAATTATAATTTATTCTTAAAATTTCTTTGATTTAAAGCACTAATAAGCGGCCTTACAACAACACCCTAATAAGAACAAACTGTTAGTTTTATCACAAGAGATTACTCTCGCATAGTAGTATAAAAAGGGTGTCGCTACGAAGAACCGCTACGAAGCTAGTTCAAAACAAAGCCAAATACCTTACAAATAAATGTTTAAGAAACTATTCTCTTTTCTCGCGCCATTTTAGTGACTTCGGCGAAAACGCTTAGTAGGTGGTTTCTCCTCATCATCAACTTTCTTTCTACCGTGCTTAGCGGCAGCTAAAGAGGTAATAGTAAGAAGTTGATTTAAAACTAGCATTATCTTTTTAATTATATGTTAATCAAAAGAATAAAGCTTCGTGAAGGCAAAAGAAAATAAGGAAATAATATAAGAAAACAAAAGAAATTTACTATAATTGCACTAGCTAAGCTAGTAATTTCTTAGCGCATAGCGCGAGTTGTCTTTAATAAAGTTAATAACAATTCCCCAGAATTCTTAAGTGCGCTAATAGTAGCGACTATTAACATTAAATTAATTGATTTAGTAGTAGTAATAATAGCTTTTTTATTTTTAGTTGTAATTGCAATAACTAAGCGAAGGTACTTTTTTTAAATGAATCAAGGGATTTATTATATAAAATTAGCTGGTAACTTAAAGAAGTTTTGCTGATGATTTGAATATAATTTAAATAAGGAAAAGAAATAGAGATTACTTACTGAGTTGCACTAAGACTTTTTCTTCGCGCAATATGCGTACTTCTTGCTCTTTAGGTTATTAAAAGAGTAGTTATAAAACGAAATTTTTGCTCAAAGCCAAATGCATTAAATGTAACATTAATGATATGCAATATTAAGAGCTCTTATGAAAATAAGTGCAAGTACTAATACAATTAATACATTATTATACCGCTAAACTACTATTAAAGTGTATACTTACTTTTAAGTTGATTATTTAATTTAATATAGTTTATTGTAATTTGTTAGTTCGAGGCTATGTTAAGTTAAGTAAGACAATTTTAAAAGAAGCGTATACGTACGATGTGTGTGTATATTAATAGAAGAAAAGAAAACCTTAGTTCTAAGAAAGTCTTACACATATATATACTCAACTTATAAATAATATTAAGCTTAAAGAATTTTGTTAATAACTTTCGCTTAGTTATTTTGGTATCTCTTGCTAAAGCTTTACGTATTATTGCACAATAATAAGCCTTAATTAATACCAACACAAATATACAAAATATTCTTATATTATTATATTTATTTTAGTACCTTTTTAAATCACTTTCAAGCTAGAGTTATATTACAAGCACTTAGTTATTCTTTAGGTCTTAGCACTTAATTATCTTTTTTAATTTATTTATTTATTTTCTATTTGGTTTTTTATTTACTTACTTTTATTATATTAAAATATGTTTTTTTAAAAGAAGTTTTGCTTATGTTAATTCACAAGCCCTTGCAAGAACGTACTTTCTTTAAGACCAAGAATTAGGCTGAGACCAGGAGATTATATCCTTGCCAAATTGATATTAGTAAGAATTTGTATTAAGTTTAATGGCTTTTTAAATCCCTATATATACTAGCTATTCTCGCGCTTTCTTTAATAAAACACAAATTTTACAACTCATACTTTAAACTTTGTCACTATACTCGCATTGAAATATATTCACACATGCGGCGTGATACATGAACCGATATTGCACCGACAAAAATCAACTTATAAATAATAAAGAGTTAGTCATATAAACCTTAAAAATAAAAATTCTTACGAAGGCTTCTTAGCTTTGCAATTACAAGTTCTTAACTACACTAGCCTTTAAGCAGTAAAGAAAGTTTTGAATTATGAAGATTTATTTGCTTCGACTTTAAAGTGAAGATAAAAATTGACCAGGAATTATCAATTGGTTTGCAAAGAAAAGAATTACAAAGAGTTATAATGCATTAAAGAATTGATAAACTAAAGATTATAATAAGATTAGTACTATTTATTTAACTAAACCTTATTAAATATATGCTAAGAATACAAGTTTAAGCTATGAAGAAAGTTACCAGGTAATACTAAGAGACGCAGTTATTAGAAGATAAAGCTTGGAGATTTAAACTCAATTAGGATTAAATATTAGCTTTGATGAGAAATCATAAGTACATAGAAAATTGAACCCTTAAGAGGGTTAAGTACGCATGGCATTACAATGCTTTAGCTTTTCTTTCTTATATTAATCTTTAGTGTATTGTAATTAGTGAATTAAAATACTTGCTAAAACCTTTGTACTTTACTTAAAAGATAGAAGTGCAAAAATATTATTTGAAATTCGTGGTTTGAAAGGGTATTCTCTAATTACGATACACTACAATGCAAACATAATTAAGCAAAGACGCTCACCAATTAATTAAATTCTTAAGTATTTATACTAGAGTTTCATATGCCTTTAATACGCTAAGTAAAAGTCATATACTTAAGTTATAAGATATTCCCTAATGTTCTTATTGCACATCGCAAGCGGCCGCCTTATATTTAAAGTATAATTGACTTTTGCTTACGAGGAATACATAATGCTTAGATGTAATGCTTACTAATTGTAAATATCTCATTTCTTACTCTACTCTCATAATAGCTTAGTTATATTTGCATTTTGTTAAAATTTATTACTTTTGTACCTTGTTATAATAATCGTGGCCGCCGCATATTTCTTCAATTGAAAGCACGTTACTATTAACAAGCAATTACTAACACTATTTTGCAAGAAGCATTAAGTGCGTTTTTTTACTAGGAATCGAATTAGTAAAGTATTTTTTACACATACAAAAGAAGCTTATAAATACATTATAAGTATTATAATTTTTATTTCTAAAGTTTAATGCTTTTTTAATTTTTATTTAAATTAGCTTTAACTAAGCACTTAAATATTAATAGCGCAGTCATAAACGCCGTATAAAAGCACCACGGCGTTTATATGTGTGCAAAAGTATAAGGCGCTAATGCGAGTTACTATAGTAATACCGCTAAATATTGTGCTATCCCCCGCATTACTTACATTAACCAATGGACTTAGAGTTTGCAATAGCCCCAGCTTCGCTATAGCGTCTGGCCTAGCGCCTAGCGTCTCCCCTCGCGTCCGCCCTAGCGTTTGCCGAGTCGCTAAGGCAAGCATCAGTGTACGGAAGTATTCACAAGCGTTGGAAAGCCACCATCTCTCTGACCAATCGAGTCATGATACCGCGTCTTTGCTGAAGGAAGCCGACAATCAATTAAGCTGTGCTAAAGACGTTACTTCAAATACTTTCATGTCTTAGAGGATTGAAAGGGAAGCATTTAAAAAGCCGAGGAAAAGGGGTCGGCCTATTAAATTACATCAGTGAATAGCTTCGCTGGTTACAAGTTAGTATTTAAGGCGTATTATTTGCTATAAAGGGTTTTGGAAAAACTATAAATAAAATAAACTTATTAAAGTAAATAACCATTTGAGTTCTTATATAATTCACTAGTTATTTTTAACAAAGATATCGCTATACGTAGCAACACTCGCAGTAAAAGAAAAGTTTATTAACCTTGGCGATCGCTAGTCTCATATGTTTCTGAGTTTCTTTTGTGGTGTTTCGCCTAATCTCTTGTTGCCCTTTCTTTGAAGCCGCTTCTCGTTCGTATTTATTGTTACATTTGAGTTTTGAAGCCATTTATCAATTCCTTCGTGCCGGCCAGTTCAAATCTAAGCCTTTCGCGCATAACTTATGAGTCACTTCCCCCAAGCCGACAGACCAGTTGGTGGCCTCAAGCAACAACGCATGAAAAACCACCGCCCTTGAAAATGCTTAAAGTGTGCTTAATCATTATTGGCTTCAATAACGTTGTATTAACTAAAACTCTAAGTTACGATATCAAAACATGCAAAGAAATAAGTTCTTAAAGTATAAAATATCAGAATGCGTTCAAAATCTTGCAGCATAATATGACCTGAAAGTGTCGTGACTTGCCATAGGCACCAACACATCTCTCTCCATTTCATGCCACCTCCTTACACTACCATGCGCTTCCTAGTGCACGGCATGATCTGAGGAAGCCCTGAGCTGAGCTCTTACGTACCCACTCTTTTCTTTGCCACTTCTTCGCAAATCAAGCTAGTTAAAAGAATTTAGCGCTACTACACACCTTTTCACTGGTAGATCTTGTTCCTGTGAACCAACCTAAACTTCTTTCACTAAGGCAACTTCTTACGCGGCTTGACTTACATTATACTAAGTAACAACACAAGCTAAGCATTACTACAACTTCTTCTTTGAGATGCCTTTATTAACTTTGCCGTTTGCAATTGCCGTAGGCTGTCTTGAAATCAAATGATTTGGTTTTATGCATAAAATCTCGGTCCCTTTAGGCTCCTGTCACGACTTATTCATTATGCCAATCCCTAGTCTCTCTTGGCTTCACCGACGATCGAGAAATTAACTTGTGATTAGTTCAATTCTGCTCGAAAGCCAATTTATAACACTCATCTCGTGAAGCTTGCAATCATCTTTGCAAAGCTAAGCTTAAATTGATCTTCCCTTTGCAAAATTAAGACTCCAAAGTGTAAATTATATTATGCCAATTTTAGCGGCGATTGCAGTTCTACCAAGGCAGCACCTTAAAGCCAAACGATTCTTAAAATAGCCTTTAATCACTAGATTTATTATTTCAATATGCAACGACAGCGAATCAAGCTCCTCCCAAGGTCGTATAACGTGCCTCCGTGTCATTTTCCACGTTAGCCTATTTACTTGTAACTTATTTTCTCACTACTAGCGTTTCGTATTAAGTTTATAAAATGGCTCAGCAAAAGCTTTGATAATGCAATTATTATGCAAATTACTCCTTACTACGATTATGTTAAATAAAAATTAGTTTTACTTATTACAAATTAGTTTAAATTAAAGCATTAGCGCATATAATTGTCTCCACTATCTTAAGGAAGTTTACTAAGATTCTTCTCGTTACAAATTAGCTTAGATTTAGGTATACAGCGCATGTAGTCTTCTTCACGGCGTAAAGAAGCTCACCAAGATTTTTCTCTTGATAAGTAATGCCACGGCGCAGCCAGGCAAAAGCTAATTATATCTTTATGAAGCATTACTACCATTAGCCAAGTTATATCGCATGAAAAAAATACCAAGTGCAAGCCTTTACCATTGCATTCACTTAGGGACTATTACCGCAAGAATTATAATAATGCAACTACAAGAAAAGAAAGGTGAGCTAAGCTCGTGCTTATACCTTAGTCGATGTAACGCCCTTCAAAGGAATAATTGCCATCGCGACAATCAAGAAGATTGAATCCAAAGTGGCCGATCTAGGGTTTTGACTTCAAACTGGCCGTAATATTGAGGCTTTTAGCTGCGGTAGGGCCACCAAATCAGCTATCGTAACCCTTGATACAACTGCCATACCGCGCCTTATTGCGCGGTCTTGCATAAGCAATACCTTGCTTAAGGAAAGTATTTAGTGGCGTTGTATAATAAGTAGTATACTTATAAGAAGCGTTAAACGCGTACTCTTAGTATTTATGTAGTTATTCTTTAGGCATTTAAAATCGTACAAAATTGTTAATAACCGCTTATAACGAAGCAATATTATGTGTATTTAATACAACTTCTTATAATAAAAAGAAGTTAAATAAACATCAAATAAATCAATATATGCTTGCATATAATAAAGTTAAATTTGCGAAGTTTAATAAGTAAAGCTTCGCTGGTCATTTGGCGCGGCTCTCTTATCACGTGCATATAAGCGAGTATAAATCCAAAAATAGCCCTAGCGAAATCCTAGTCGAAGCCAAAATAAGATTTGTACTTAGAAACAAAACAAGGAAAGTATAACCAGGCTTTAAGGGAGCCGAAATAAGCCCCTTTGGGCGCTAAAATAGCCTCTCAATGCATGCTCAGGCTGACCCCTACCGCCGTCCACTTTTGCTCACCATTTGCTCACCAACTTCTCACCTTCGCCTCACCCTTACTCACCCCAGCTCACTCAGTATTGCCGATAAAGCAGCCCTGCTCACCTTTCCGAACAGAAACAGATTTCGTGCAGGTGAGGATTCAGGTTAAACAACCCGCTGTAATCTTCCTGATCGAGGGCGCTATCTTCCGACCTGGTTTCGTAACAAGTTCGTCAGGACGCTCTTCTCTGGACATATCTACCCTTGGCGAGCTGATGGATATGTATCATACCCATGAGGCTACCAAGCATCACGACATAATATATGCCTTACTGGGCATGAGCATTGACGACCATAGCGGGGCTAGACTTTCACCTGACTATGGCCTCCCGTGGGAAAAATTGTTCCGGAACCTTCTCAAGTTCCTCCTCTGTGATAACGTTACAGTGGAAATTCTGGCCTCGAAAGAGACCGCGCTGATAAAGTCTCAAGGCTGCATACTTGGCAGGTTAGTTTCACAGATACCTAGGGTTGGCGGTCCAAAATTCTACCTTCGGGCCATGAAAGACGCTGAGTCCAGCTGGAATGGAGGAGACGACCAATGGATTCCTCCCGCCTCAGTAAAAACTGTCCGAGATGGTGACTTGTTCTGCTTCCTTCAAGGAGTCTCTAGCCCTTTGATTGTAAGGCCTCATGATGGTTTCTTTAGTATTATTCTCATCGCGCCTCCACTTCTAAAGGATTTCATTGAGTCGTTTCAACCTACAACTACTCATCAACGCAATCTGACGATGGTCTGGGACTGGGGAATCCCCTTCTCGTGTCGGAAGATCTAGCACAAGACGATCAGTTGTTGAAACCGGGACTTTGGGAGTCGAAACTTTCCAAGCTTGTAGTGGAGAGCCACCTCGATGAAGCAACTAGAAGATTTAATTTTGCGATGGCCATAAACAAGTCGGATCTGGCCCTTGATGATAGGGTACAAGACGAGTTTCAGAAAGCAATGAATGACTATGAAAGAACAGCCGCCGAGGGCGGCGAACTTCTTGTGAAGGAACTCATTGAGACGGGTGAAGTCCACGAGGACTTCCAGAAAATGCAGAAATTCATGTTGTGGATAGCAGCACGTGGGGGGCATAAGACTATGGTGAAGCTACTTCTTGGGAGTGAAAAGGTCAATGTCAAGGCCGGGTACAAGCCCCTCTGGTACAACCGCCTCCGGTACAAGAGCTGCAGGCCTACCCCATTGCTAGAGGCAGCAAGAATGGGCTATATAGCCGTTGTGGAATTGCTGCTCCAAGAGAAGGGTAGTATGAACGCAGTCGAACTTTTAGGCAACCGGACAGTACTTCAAGTTGCAGCAGAATAGGGTCATCTTGCCGTCGTAGAGCGGCTGCTCCAAGAGAAAGTCGATGTGAATGCTGCGGACATTAGAATATATAATTATCGAACAGCACTCCAAGCGGCGGCAGGAGGGGGCCACCTCGCCGTCGTCCACCGGCTGCTTCAAGAGAAAGCCGAGGTCAATGCACCTCCAGCAATATCTGTTGGACGAACCGCTCTTCAAGCAGCAGCGGAAGGTGGCTACCTTGCCGTCGTGGACCGGCTACTCCAGGAGAATGCTGACGTAAATGCAGCAGCAGGATAGTTTGATGGACGCACAGCACTCCAAGCAGCAGCAAAGGAGGGACACTTTGATGTTGTAGAGCAACTACTCCAATGGGGTGCCGATATCAATGCAACAGGAAACATTCACAATGGGACAGCACTCTATCTCGCAGCGAAAGGTGGCCACCTCGCGGTTGTGGAGCGGTTATTTCAGCAGCATACCGACATTGATCTAATTTCAGGGGCCTGGAATGGGCACATGATACTTGAAGGTGCAGAAGAGGGTGGCAATCTGGCGGTGATTGACTTTGTTCGTGATCGTTGACGTAATCTTAGGAATAATATATGAAAGATAATCGTAATCGAACGATGATATTTTAGGGTAACCAAGAGCGCTTTAGTGTCGCAGGACTATATTGCGGGAACACAAACTTGCAAGTGACTATTATAACAGTCTTAAATGTGAGATAAATAGGTACAAGAGGACAAAGGATACCAGGGAGGCTAGAAAATTAATGCTTGCCTACCACGGTTCAGCTAGTAAATAAGTTATCTACTATATAATCTGAACTGATTATGGGTTGATACCGGAAAACTCCTCTCTAGGAGTGATTTTATATCCTGACGTCTCGATGTTACCGCCGGATTAATCAATTGCCTGCATGCACCTCGATTGAGCTTTGTGAAGAAATCTGCCCTGGAGAAGTTATGCAAAGACCTCCATAAACCTCGGTTTCTCAAAATCCTCGTATCACTCCCTCTTTCACAACTCCTCGCAACGTCTAGTATCCAGTCTGCTTGCATTGCACAACACAACATCACAAATCGGATGATGACTTCCCACAATCTAGCACCTGGTGGTACCTTTACAGTCAACAAAAGCACAAGGGGTATTATTCCTGCCACCCTGTCTCCAACATCACTTGTTCACCTTCGAGATGCTAGATTTGAGCTTGTCATAGGCGAATTCAGAGTCAATTCATTGGTCAGTATATTTAAATAAATTCGAAAGAGTAAGCACAGCTAACAGGAATACAGGGAGATCAACTCATAAATGGATATGCCATCAGAGCAGAAGATGCTGAGCCCGAATTCCCCCAGTTCGCGAAACTGCCAACAGAGTTGCAAGACAAGATATGGAGTTTCTGCATCCCCTTGCTCCCGCGCAAAGTGGATATCACGGATACAGATGATCAGCAAGTGCAGCTAGCAGTAAGCAAGTTGTTGCTTTGTGGTACAGAATGGTAATCTTGGTTAGCTACCCTGGCCCTGGCAGAAACAAGTCTGTCGTCATGACAAGAATAAACAAGAGGACACGAGCAGAAACCACTACCATCTATGGCTACGCCAGACTCCAGAGCCTAGAAATTGCCAATGGTTCATTCTTGCTCAACCCCGAAGTCGACATGCTCTTCCTTTCTCATGAAGACCTCCGCGCTACTTAATGGACCAAGAGAAACATTCGCAAATGTCTTCAGGCTGCAGATGTTCTGGGAAGCGTCAGATGTGTTGCGCTTGATGCAAACAAAGGTTATCATGCAGGCTGGATGAAACATTTCAAACTGTTTTCTGCGTTGGAGCTTGTCTTTGTTATCATCGACCACGTACATATCGAGGCAGGAAATGAGGTAGGACGGGGCAGAGATCGATGTGGCGCTTTAGGAATGAGGCTGCAGACTATTAAGTGTGGTAGTTCACCAGGCCATCCAATAAGTTAGTAAGTTAATTATTAGTTGACGACCAATTCGCAACTAACTAACTTACTAGATTTGCCAAACTAACTAACTTTAACTAATCAACTTATTAGTTAATTGGTAAGTTAAGCTAAAAATAGAAAGCCAAATTGTGTGTGATTTTAAAGCCTTAAATATTCAAAAGTATAGCATTTTTCCATCGCATGATTTCAATAGCTTCTCTTCTTTGCCAATTAAAGAAACAACACTAGTGCCACAGTATCTCTCCACTTAATTTAAAGCTCTCCAGAGTAGTTAACTTTGCACAAGAGGAAAATACTCATTCGCACTCTAAGCTCATAGCAGGAATAGCTAAAAAGCCAAACGCCATAGCAGCAAGCTGTGGCCATTCCTCCTCTTTATCTCTCCAATACGCTAATGAAGCTTTCATAGTAACTGGCTCGTCGAGATATTGCTAAAGGTGGTCTCTCCGACTTGAACATTGCTAAGCTCTAGTCAAAGTTGGCGCCATTTCGTCGAGTATATCAGCCATCCAATCTCTCTCTTTAAACATAGGCTCCGGAGTATGCTCCTTTACTCGTATAACCACTTGTTTCTTGTATTGGTCCTCCCAAAGCTTCTTTAACTTCGTACGTCCAGCGGTCACAAATCGAGCTTCGCCACCCGTCCAATGCTCTTCAAAAAACGACCATTTCCAGCGCGGATGAAGCACCAAAGCGGCCATCTAAGCAATAAAGGCGTTAGTCTTTTTGTAGTATTCTTGGGTCTTATTCCAAGCCAAAGTGATTGATTGTTGTATACCTGGATGATCGTTAAATTAGCCCTCTTTGGCTTGCCTTTCTAGCTTCTCAAAGTAAGCGAGTAGATACTTAAACACAAGTAAAAGCTCCCATAGCGCGCCATGCGATGGCTTCCCCGCACCTTCGTTTAGCTTTGTATTTCCCTCGAAAGACTTCGTAGCTCTAAAAAGAGGCTCTAATTGGTTTGCAATAAGCTCTAAGGCTTTCCATTCCGTGTCGCTAAGGTAGTCTTCGTCGTAGGTTTCCACGTCAATAGCATGCTTCAATAACCTCAACTTTGCCGCATATACGTCGAGTGACTCTCTCAAAAGCAAGGCGCACTTAATCATCATATATGAGGCGTTTCAACGTATTCCTTCATCTAAAATCAGCTTCAAACTACGACCAGCAGCCTTGCCTTCATTGTAATCAGTTTGGAGGTCGAGAAAGAGTTTGTCGCGTTTCCCAAAGGCCATAACATGCGCCACTAAGTTGTGTAGTTTTCCAAGCTCTCTACATTGCCTTCAAAGCTAACGATGTGCTAAAGCACCTACTTTCTTATAATCCTTCTTAAAGCTCGCCGCATCTTGCCCAAAAAGGTATAATTTCGCCACTAGGTTAAGGATATGTTTTATGCAACGTAATCTCTTGTGTTTTGAGTTGAATTTAAGTGTTTTAGCAAGCTTTATAAGTGTAGTATTGTTGTTAGGAGTATTGTCAAGAACGAAGTAGCCTAGGTTGTCAAAGGTGATACCAAAGCGCGTGAGAAGAGAGAGCAAAACCGCAGCTTAGTCTTTTAAAGGTCAGCTAAAAAGCAAAGAAAGTAAGAGTAAAAAGTATGTATATTAACATCAGATTTCTCATGATTTGAAAAAAATAGCAAGCTAATTAAGCGCGTAACGTTCTCATAATTAGCATTAATAAAATGTATAACCATACTAAGAACACTGATCTTCTCTCGCTTTGAACCCTAGTTATTAAACGATATTGTAATACGTAATTTAGCACAGCGGATTTCTTTAATTATTTCCGATTCAAAGTATATAAATATATCGTAGATTCACGTTGCTGCTATAGAAGAAGAATCTGGGAATGCCTTTTAAGCATTTGCATTCGCAATCTTAAAGCAACGCTTTAAATAAATAAAGCAAGCTTTATGGTGTTTAACGTTTTTTAACACAATTCATTTAAGAAAAGTGTTCTTAAACTCTTATTAATGAAAAGATATTGTGTATTTGTAGCTTTCATCGACGACTTCAAACGGCTATGCTTTTGGTTCTTTTATTAAGGCTTTTTTTCACTAATTATCTTCTTCGTTAAGTGAGTGTATATCTCGTAAGTATTTCCTTGCGTTCTTAAGAGTATTCACGTTGAATATATGCTTTGCACCCTTAGCAAACTTCTAATCATAATAGCCTATTCAAAAGAAGTTAATTAAAAGCTAGAAATCAAGAGATATAACATACAAAGCTTGCATGCTTACATCGTAGGCTTGCTTTGCTTAGAGTTGTTAATTAACGTATTGTTACGGTCGCAATGTTCACTCGATGCAAACACTGGGTGTGCGGGTTTGATCTTAAATAATCAAGAAGTAGATGTATCACGTATGATTAAAGACAATAACTAAGTATGAGTAAAAATACTATTTTAAGTTAAGCATAAAGCTCTTATTTAATAGCAAACGTGCTAGTCTTATATAAAACCCTTTATGCTACAAATCCCCTTAAATTATCGTAATCCCTTGGGATCCAGATTACTATAAATCACTACGAGTCGTTGTAATTTATCACGTGATCTAGTGCATGTTTTGGCTTCTTTATGCAGCGGAGCTGCTGAGCCTTAGGGCCAGGACGCACGTAATATCTTCTATCAAGTAGGTTCGTAATACTATTTTCTTTTCTGCTTAGCGTAGTTTTTACGCTTAAGTATAATAAAGAAAATGTTATTGCAAGTTTATAGCCGTTTTTTCTTTTCATTATAACCCTTAATAGTAATAAAAAAAAACTTAAAGTTATTGCCTTTGCTATTAAAATTAATAAAACTAGTAAAGAAATATTTTTCTGCGGTTTTTGCGTTTGAACCCGGAAGCGCTGCGTAGCGGCCGGCCCCAAGTCGTCTCGCTGCTTTAAGTGCGTTCGTTATCGCAAAACGAATTGTGATTTTACAAAGAAGCTTTCTTTAGTGAGTAATTAAGCGGCGCTAAAACGCTAGCATTGAAAGTTACAAGATGAAAAGAATAAGATAATAATAAAAATTATTTGTTTAAATAAAATAAAAAAACTTCTAAATAAGAAAAAAGCGCGGATAGTCGAGTTGAGTTTATTAACTTTGAAGGAGCTTGATGCTCGTGAGAGAGAGGAGAGGGCGGAGCTTGCTTGGCTTGAGGCTAGCGCCGTGAGCCTCGAGCAGGCGTCGGCTTTCCTTGAGTCCCCGGACATTGATCTCAAGGCCTTTATTAGCCTGCCTAATTTTTTTTGGGAAGGTCTAGGCTTTGCTAGTGAAAGCGTCGAAGTATTTTAAGGCAGTGGAAATTAAATTTAGATTCCTAAGTGTTTTTCGATTGTAAGTACCCTTTTTATTTAATTAAGTATTTAGCGATACTGCGAAAATATTAATAGTTGAGAATAGTCTTTACTTTGTATTTAGCGTTTAGGTTAATTAATTGGATTTTTGTGATAAGAGCAATTAGTGCTTTTAGCGGTGCTGGTTTAAAGAGAAATATATGAAATACCAAGTGGATATTTATAGTTTTTAAAAGTGCTAGTTGAAAATTAACTAGTTCTTTAACTTTTGCAATTTTAAATAGTCTTAGCTTCTTATAATTTAATTTGTAACTTAGTCGTTTAATTGCGATATTTTTTCTAAGTAGGTAAACCTTATCCCTCTCCTTTAGTGTTAGTCTTATGCTATGCTTTTTATTATAGTAAATGATTAATCTGCGTGCAATAAATAGAATATTATTGGATAATTTCTTATGCAATTACTTCAGTTCATTTCCTTAAAGCATGGCTTCTTGTGCGGTCCCTTAACTCGCAATTGGTGTGTTGTATACTATTGGGTTATACTCGTAGTTTGCGTAGAATAGTAATACTCCAATAGTTTTCTAATTTGCGCTATTATATGCAAACTAAGCAAGTAAAAGTAATTACACTTAGTTATTTTATTTGTAGTTAATATAATAATAAAGATATGTTTTTATTATTTAGTTAATTTATTTTGTTTGTGCATTCGTTTGCAAGTAAAAAGCTATTAATATCTTTTGCTTTATTTTAAGAAGTGCTACTAGTATTTTCCAAAACTTCGAAGTAAAGAGCTTATTTTTATTTAAAATAACTTTATTTAGTATTTCGTAATTTGCAAAGATTATTTTAAGAAATACTTGCGCCATTTAAGGCGCGCTTTGAGTTCTTAGTACTAGTACTATGTACGTGTACTTTATGAACTTATTTGTAATCACACAAATTGAGTCGTATTTAATTCTTATAACCGGGTTTGTTAAGAGCAGTAGCTTAACTACGAAGTCCAATGCAATTAACTTTTATGGGCGTAGTGATGTCGCTAGCGATTTCATAAGCCCATACAAAGCATAGTAGTTTGCCTTGTTTCAAATGCATATGTTGCATAATAATACCACGTTCTTAATTACCTTTCTTATACTTGAGAAGTAGTATTTTTGAGAGAGCTTTAACAGCGTCTTAGCTATCTTCTAGTGTTCATAAGCAAGTGCTTTATATTGTTACTTAATGAAGCTAGTCTTATTCTCGATAAGGACATAAATTTATCCTTAATATAAAAGAGTTTTGCCTAAGGAAAAGAAGAATTCTTCGCCTAGTTGTCTTTTTTATTTAGTTACGATTAAGTTATTAGCGTATCTCTTTCAGATTTTTTTGAACACTAGCTAGTTAATTGCCGCTAGCTGCCTGTGGTTAATCACCAATGAGTTGCTATTTTGCTTAAGTACGATGTGCAATTTGTGTGTCTTGTTCTCGAGATACTTTGGCTTTCGGCTAAGGGCGTTGGCCTTAGTATTTTTTGTTTTCTTAACATAAGAAATTTAAAGTTTAATTATAAAAAGTATTTCATATTACTAAACTTATTATTAGTTTAGTTTCTTTGTAATAATAAAGTAAATAAGATTCTTATAATTTATTAAAATTTGTATTTTGTAAGCAATACTCTTAAGATAAACCCTTTACTTACATATTGCGTTTATAATTACTAGCAATTCCTTATTATATATATCGTAATTAAGTTTTGCTAGTAATAGTTTCCGCGAGTAGTATGCAACTAGTTGCTATCTTCCGTCTTCGCCGGGCTGGCTGAGTACGGCTTTAATAGCGTAGTTCGAAGAATCTGTTTTCACTTGTATTTCTTTGTCAAGTGTAAAGGCAATAAGCACTAGTTTTCTAGTGAAGGCGTTCTTTAAGGCTTTAAAAGCTTAATTAATTTCTTTCGTTTAATAAAACTCTTTATTTTTATAAGTCAACTTCATAAGTGGCCCGGTGATTTTTAAGTAATCTTTAATAAATCGCTTATAAAAGTTAATAAATTTAAGAAATAATTATACTTTTTTAATGTTTATGAATTTAATTTATTTAACGATTACTTTAATCTTTTTGAGATTCATAATTAATTTGGTAGTAATAACTACATAACTAAGGAAACAATCTTATTTACATGAAAATAGTATTTCTTTGATTTAAAAAGTATATATACTGCCTTTAGCTTCTTAAAGATAATAATTATGTTCGTCACGTACTATTCCTTTATCTTAAAATAAACTAAAATATTATCCAAATAACAAATGCAAGTTACATCCAAGTATTGCCTTAAAATATTATTAATTAAACGTTAAAATATGACAAGTGCGTTAATTAGTTCAAAGGGCATAATCGTATACTCGTAATAATCAAAACGTGTGCAAAATGCTATTTTTTATTCTTTTTCTTTAACTATCCTCACAAGGTTATACGCTCCTTGCAAGTCTAACTAAGTGAAGATATTAGCCCCGCTAAGTCTGTCCCTTAGCTCTTTAGCTAATAGTAGTGCATATTAATTCTTTTTAGTAGCATTATTTAGCTACTTGTAGTCAATGCACATTCTTTGTTCGCCGTTTTTCTTCTCCGCAAAGAGGACGTTAAATCCCCACGAGGATTTAAACTCTCAAATAAAGCCCTTAGCTACATTCTCATTAATATATTGCTTAATTATTATTAAGTTTATTACTAAATATTCCCGTAATAATTAAAAAATTAACTTAGTATTATCAACCAACTTGATCCAATGATTGTAGTCCTAATGTTTTGGCAAGGCTTTCTCACCTTTTTCCTCGTGAAATAATGCCGCAAATCGTGCGTACGCTGCTAGTACGTTTTATTTTGAACTTTATTCTTAGTGTTTCATTTTGTCCTTAGAAGTAGCGCTAACCTCTCGAAGGCGTCTTACTTTAGCCTTATCCTAAAAGCAAGTTGTACAATTATTAAATTGCACTTGTAGTGTATTTCAATTAATATTAAGATTATGTTTTTTTATCTATGATAATCTTAGGATAATATTATGTTTCTTAATTTTCGTAACATCAAACTAAATATACTTAGAGTATTCGCTAATTCTTATGTGGACTAGCTTTATTTGCATATTAATTAGGCCTTGCGTGGTAAGTCCTTCGTTAGTAAGTATCAGCTTATACTTATTTGCTTTGACTTTGGTTGGCAATAGATGTTAAAGTACAATAGCAAGAGCTATGAAGTTCCCTTGTGCCTTAAAGTTCATTATCACTTTGAGCTTTACTCTTTTAATGTTAACTTTCAATATTAAATGTTGATCACTTATAACGGCTAATTATTTAGTCTTAAAGTACTCGTAATGTATATGACTAGTAAGAATATTTTTTTATAATTTTCGTTTAAGCGTAATACAAAGTATATTATAAATATGCATAGTCCTCAGCTCCTCTTGGCTATTTAGGTTATAATGCTCATAGTAGCTGCGTAGCTTATTAGCAGTGTTAACTCATATGCGTATTCTTTTTTCTTTTACTAAGATTTTCCACTGCAACTCTACTTTCAATTAGTATAGCACATTAAGTACTAGTATATATTCTCTTAAAATTACTTGGAAGTACGTGCCTAGTATGCTCTTATACTTAATTTGCTTTTAACAAATTCATTAGTAATTCTAATAAACTACCTCGTAGCATTTTCCTCATTAAGGTCTCTTACTCGCAATAGTGCTTAATTTCTTATAAGTCACGCGTGTAATTATATTTGTTTAATAATAATTGCCAAGGTTTAGTGCTAATTAGTTCTCTCGCTAAGTGACCTTTTAGATTTCGCCGTATAATAGTCCCGTGAGTTGAGAACTAGGTGGCCCAGGCTTTGGAGTTCAAGCTACCCCCTCATCTTCAAAGTTCGTCTTAAGTTCTTAATAACTTAGGCCATTAATTTAAATACCCTTAAGTTCTTATTAGGCAATTATATACTTAGTTACACTTCTTTCGCTGCCTACGCTTGTTGCGCTGAACTCTTCAAGCTTCGTGGCCTATTTGAAGGATTTTGGTAGTGAATCCTCAATGTTTAGCTCCCAGAGTTCTTCTGCTAGCTGCTCGACCTCCTCACCGCTCGAGGCTTCCTTAAGTTGTGTATAAATGTGGGCTTCTTTTAGCTCATTCGAAGTCATGTGTCGATACATGGCGTTAAGTTGTTTTGGTGGCGGCTTAACTACTTTAGTTGTGTCGTAGTTGCCTCAAGTTATAACGTTAACTTGTTAATTGCCGCCGTTTCTTGGTTTCTTTTGTTAGTAAGAGCTGGCCATGTAACTTGGAAGGCCACATTTGAAGCACAGCTTGTTTCGTTGATGCTGGTTTATAACTTCCTTAGGTAGCCCGCCGTTGCGTAGCTTTCCTCAAAATAACTTTTTCTTTTGGTGCATTGCATTTAATTTCATCTCCTAAGCATAAAAGAGTTTCTTTAATCCTTGGCCTTAATGCATATGTTTTCTTAAGCGGTACTAGCTTTTTTTCTTTAAGGTTTGCTTGTAGTTGTAATTATTAATTTTAATAGTTATTTTAATAAGTTCTTATAAGTTGTTTAAAGCGTTAAACTTAGCAATTTTATTCTTTACTTTATTCTTTAATCTCTTATAGTACTAAGCCTTAAGTGCTTTGTTGTTTTAGCTGGTTTAATTAGTGTACTGCTAAAAGAGAGCAATATAAGTAGTGGCCGCGCTATTTTACTTAAGGTTTTGGATTTAACGTTTTGCGGTTTGCTTTTGGTTAATATTATTAAAAACGCGATTAATGCGTTCCTTAAATTCCTCAAAGGTTTAAAAGATTTTCTTAGACTTGAAGGTTATTGCTCGTGAGACTTTTCCCTTAGAGGTTTTGTTCTTAATATAATTAATTAAAAAGGTCTTAATTCAATGAAATACTACTCCTTTAAGAAAAAACACCGCCCATAAGACTTAGTTGGTTTTGGTAGCAAACTAGTAATCATTAAACTTTATGTAGAGTTTAACTTAAGTTAAGTAGGCTTTAAGCTTATATTAGTTCTTGTGATAGTTATCAAGTGCTGCGAGCTTTGAAACAAGCTTGTGGTTAAAGGTGGTTGGTAAAGGCACGGCTACTAACGCCTTTGTAAACGCAAATCCTTTGGTAAACATGTCGTACGTGAGTCGATACTTCTAATAAAAAGGTGCTTAAAGTATCACAATTATAATATTCACTTAATGCAAACACTAAGTGTGCGAGTTTAATCTTGGATAATTAAAAAGTAAATGTATTACGTATAATTAAAGATAGTAACTAAGTATAAGTAAAAATACTATTTTAAGTTAAGCACAAAGCTCTTATCTAATAGCAAATGTGCTAGTCTTATATAAAACTCTTTATGCTACAAATCCCCTTGAATCATTGTAATCCCCTGGGATTCGGATCACCATAAATCACTACAAGCCGTCGTGATTTATCACGTGATTTAGTGCATGTCTTGGCTTCTCTGTGCAGCGGAGCTGCCGAGCCTCAGGGCCAGGACGCACGTGATACCTCCTACCGAGTAGGTTCGTAACACGTATATCTTAATAACCAAAGCCAACTCGTCTTTGCCTTCTTGCCTGCAGGAGCTACTATAAGGTGTTTAGGTAAACTCGGCGTGTGAACACTCTTATCGTCAAACAACGGCTGTTCATTTGCGTATGGAGAATAACCTGGAGGTTTATTTAAAGGCTTAGGCTCATGAGGGTTGTAGAAATCGTTGTATTTGAGTATAAGTCGAAAGCAGCGATCGTGAGGAACAAAAACCGTAGAGCTAAACAAATTCTGCATTAATAACTCGAAAGCATCACTTACACCACTTGTAGATGCTTTAGTATTTATCAAATAAGCGATAAATAAGTTGCCATTAATAGAATTAGGGGTAGTGGCGCGCGACATAATGATTTTAATGATTATTCTAACTTTCAATAACTTTAGAATACAAACTAAAAAATTTCCTTGGATTCAATGATGGCTTGGCGTTAATTTTAACTAATCACAAGCCTTGGAGTAGTGTTTTTTCGCTTCGAGGCATTGGCGAAAACGTTAAAAGTTTACTATTTTAATATACTAACTTACCCTATTATCGTCAAATATTAATAACTCAACTAATCAGTTAACTGATAAGTTAATAAGTCACTAACTGACTTAAATTATATACGATTTTAACTGACTAACTTACAAAAATACTGCAATTGACTTATTAGCTTATATTTCAATTGACTTATTGGATGACCTGTAGTTCACCATATACTGCTTTACAGTTTGAGTGGGGAAACTTGGAGGAGTTTAGATCTCAGCTTCAGACGCAGATGGTTAGAGAACACAGTTGGGTGGTACCAAATGTTGTCTTTGTACCACAACTGCATATGCATCAGTGGACTGGTCCTTTTTGGTACCAGTGAGGTTCATTGTGGTGATTTTTGGACATTATTCACTTGGATAGCTGTTGGAGTTTTACAGTCGTCTTTTGCTCTGGCAGTGGTTTCCTTTGGATTTAGCACAGCTTTGTTTACAGTTGATTCATTTACATAGCCAGATCTTGCATATTCGACGAACATATTTCCCTGATGACTGATGCTATATACCTCTGCTCCAGATGCAGTGAACATTTCGCCATGATTCACAAAAGTGACAACTTACTATATTTTTTAAATATAACATAGTGACGTAAGCTTGTTCACCCCCACCTAAAATCGCGGAGGGCAAACGGCCCTGCAGGAAATTTTTGGTCATGTACTAGTTCCAATCCGGCCTGACGTAAACAAATCGACCCATATAAATTCTTAGCCTCGAATCGCGGCGCAGCCTTCTTTCTACATCCTTCGAGGATTCAGTTCCACCAACCTCGAATAACAAACAACCACCCACGATGGCGTCGACCAACGTTCATAGCACTCCTGGTTCCGCGCCTGGCCCCGTCCTTCCTGCAATCATTCCCCTCTCCTCTGGTGGGGAGATGCACCTGGCGTCTATTGTTCCATACGATAGCAGCTACCCAATCAAGACTGCTGTAGTTAGAGCTCCAGATGCTTCCACTTCTCCAATTGATGGCATGGTAAGGAAATTCCTTGCGCTTCGTGGTGGCCATACTGATGATATATCCAGATCAAGGCGCTTGCCGCTCGTCTCGAAGCTCGCATCGCCACTGAAGGTTCTATTCTGAAGGTATGCGCAGCTTAGCCAAGTTTAAGAGGACTGGTACTGATTTAGATCAAGGGCGAAGATGAATTGGAAGGCCCGCTTGTAGTCACCATCTACAACAAGCTTCCTCTTGAGATTCAAGACCACATTTGGGTATTCGCTGCGATGGACCGCCCCCGCCGAGTTGAGATCGAAAGTAAGATAACACGCTGCTAGCTTTGCCATCCATCTTACATGTATTGGGAGAAGACTGGATTTGAGCTTCAGAAAAGAACTTTTTATTACTTTGCCACCCTCAGACAACGCTATCACCGATCAATTCGACCGAGTCAAACTCCAAGAAAGAAACCCTCCTATTCTTCTCCGTCAGGTCAACAAGCATCTCCGAAACAAGAGACCGGAGCTTCTTGGCTACAAATCTATCTCCATCATGTCTGTTGTCCACGGAAAGCCATGCAACTACCTGTTCCATCCACACTGCGACATCCTTGGTATCTCGCGCATGTACCAAGTCGATTCCATTGCCAACAACCACGCCAAGGAGATCATGGTTGCCCTGAAGACAGAGGAGATTCTTGATAAGATCAGATTCATTGCCGTAAACGAGCACTATCTCTGCCAGGTAAGCAAATATCTTTCTACAGCTGCTTCATGTCAACAATGCCTACCAGAGATCTGTAGCTATTCCTCCAGAATTTCAAGATGCTTGTTCAGTGGGTTGCTTTTGACCCAAGATAAATTCTGGCAAGACAAACTTCTTTTAAATCAGTGGACGGTGATGGAGATTGAGAACCGTAGGTAGTTTAGCTACTTCTCTGCAGGTGTAAATTCTAGTTAACTATTTTGCTCGGCTTTCTAGCCTCCCCCCCCCCTAGGCCCCAACACAGCTTCGCGGATGTCTGCATCGTAAATGAAAGGCAAACTAAATTATTTAATCTGCAATGCAATTGTCACGCAAAAAACCAGTTCTCAGAGCAGAACCAACCAGTACATCCATCCGTCATACACACTCAACACACCTCCTCAATAACAACAGGTACCCTCTCATCCCCTTCTCCCTTCACCGCAATCCTACTAACCCTCAACCCTCTAAACAGCTGCCCAGCCTGAATAAAAGGCATCAACTGCAACAGATCCCTGCACCACTTCAGCCTCTGCCAACAACTCGGCTGGCTCTCAAACCACGCCATTGCCGTATTCAGCGGTAATATCACCGGTCCAACACCAAAAAGCCCGTTATCTTGTCTCAAGCAATACTCCATACTAGCTGCAATCGACGTCGCCATGTCGAAATCGTCAACCGTTGAGTCGGGTATGCTATATCTTGATTTCTCTCTGCTGGGAAAAGTCGACGACGCAGACGTTGAAGATAGAGAAACATCCAGCGAAGCCGATTTCAAAACCAACTCCACCAACGCACAATTATTACTCTTCAACACCTGCAAGAGCATCAAGCACGCAGTCCAGTACAGCAAATACGTCTCCGCCGTCTCGAATTTATCGAATTCAAGCGGGATGTAGAAACTAGCTGTTGCATTAGCCCTCGAATCTAGGGAGCCGGCTCGCGCCGTTTCTTGGTCCATGTATTTCGGGGTGGGAAATTCGGCGAGTGTTTCGGCGCGCGTGGACCACGTTTTGAAACGGGTTTGGAGGGAGAGACAGGCTTTTTGGAGGGAGATGCGGGCTCGGAGGGGAGCGATTGGTGGGGATGCGGAGGAGGATGTGGAAGAGGCGGTGGAGTCGAGGATATCGCCTGCTTCGAGATATGTGCAGAGTTCTGCGACGAGGTCGGTTAGGAGGTTGTAGTTCCCTTTTTGGCGGCCGTTGAATGGGAGGGTGAGCCAGTCTTGTTGACTGAAGAATGTGGACCGGCGATGTTGGAGGGCTTGACATATCTAGAAACTGTGAATATGTAGGTGGTACTTTGCCAGACATTGGAACACTTACTGCATGAACTCGACAGATGCAAAAGATGTCGTGAATGGGATCGTCCACCATTGCTTTTGGACCCATAAGTTGTATCAGGTTGACGAAAGCTGAGGAGTGCGTTTCTCCTTTAATTCCGGTGGCATCTTCCAGTGCCTATACATAAACATCCATGAATACAAACTCAAACAAACCCTTAAAACCCAAAAGAAAAGAGCTAGATTCACTCACTTCATAAATACTCATAATCCCAATCGCCAGAATCGTATCCGGCGCAAACTTCGTACTCTTCTTGTACAGCGCCGTCCGGATAGACACCAAAGCATTCTGATACATCTCCAACCCCTTCCTCCTCATCCCAACATCACCCGTCATTTGAGAACACCGCGTATATGATAATGCCGTGATGATATTCGCCATCGGACTCCATGTCCCGGTATACGAACCCATGGATGTCCACATGTGATACCGTGCAGGTATTGCATGCGGATATTGAGGGGCAAGGTACCGTTCGGGGAGACAGTATTTGACCGTGAGTCCCAGGACAAAATCACGGTTAATTGAATCGCTAGAGATGACTTTTGGTGCAATTCGCATACTCTAAACTCGTCAGTCTCCTCCGTAAAGTCAATTAATTCCTCATACCTCATAATCATCATCTCTCCTCGAAACAGCATCCGACTGTGGCGGGGTCGCTGAACTCCACCTTCGACTCCTCTCCGCAACTTCCTCGGTCTGGTCCCAGAACCAGATCTGTATTTGATCCCTATACCGACAATCGAGTCCTCTCTTCGTACATTTCGCGCAAATAGGCTTTCCTTCATCACACTTGAAGATTTCATAAGCTAATTGATACCGTCCATCGATAAATAAATAAATAAATACCTCAACGAACCCGCATTGGAATTTGGAATCTGGATCACAACTCACCTTGATCTTCCTCTTCCGACAAGCTTCACAGCCGGTTGACGGCCGGCCATTGACTCTACGATCTTTCCGCGCCATCACAGCTGAAATTCCCCCTCCTATTCTGTCTGCAGAGATGAGCAGATCGATCACATCAGCTAAACATGAGGATATCAAATATAGGAGATGAGGTTGAGAAATCCGGGGATTTATCCCAGCCCCAGAATCAAAAGAAGATTGGAAACTGGAAATCCCCACAGGACTGAAAGATCTCCATATGCTGGAGCCTTGTGCTATGCCCTCCGAGGAAAAGAATACACCGCCAGTTCAGTAACGGACAGGTACCAGTGTCGTAATTTACGTGAAAATGCCCCTTAACTTTTAAGACATTGGTGTTGGGCTGGTGATTGGCTGATCATCTGTTAGATGAAGTTGAGCTGAGCCAGATCGGCGCTATCCGGCGCTGGAGGTTTGCTTATTTATTACTTGCCCTTTTGAGGTATCCCGGATGCTGAATGCGTCATTTGTTGATTCTTTGCCTTCAGCTGTGAAGTGAGTGAGGTGTAGAAACATTTCACTTCTGTATTATCTTTGCACTTGCACTGGATTGTAAACCTTCTGCAACTCTAAGAAGACGAGAATGAAGGAGGAAAGTTGCAAAAGTTACTGTCACAAGAATGATAGCCACGGATGAGACAAGACAGGACAGGACCTTCAAAAATCCGAATCAATACTACTTACGCTACGAACATCAAGAACGACGAGAGAACAAGCAAGCGAGAAAAATGGCTAAGCGAACGTTTCCCTCCCGTCCCTTTCAGTCCCTCCCTCTCATCCTCCTCCTTGTTGCCAAAAGATTTGAGAAGAAAACAAAAAGGATCCTACACCAAGAAAAGGCAAACGAACAAAAAAGTGATGTGATAAGCAGGTATATCAAGTCAATAGCCCCCAGTTCCCTTTCCCAGCACGCACTCGCACATCGCAACGCAGTCGTATCAGATTCCTCTACTTCCTCGCCTTCTTCGGCGTATTCTTGCTCGGCATCTCACCATCACCATCTCCATCATCCTAATCCTCCTCCTCAACATCCTCAAACCTATCATCTTCAACCTCCTCCAGGACAACCTTCCTCGACGCCGCACCAGGAGCACCACTTGTCCCCCGCGTTGCCCTTCTCGGGACACCACCATCAAATCCACTCTTCCCTTCTCCCTCTGCCTCTTCCGCAATCACCCCTCGCCGTCTCATCATCTTAGGGCTACCCATCCTCTCACCAGCCATCCGCATCTTCTTCGTCTCGCGCTTCGATGGCGAACGGACTAGGTTAGCGAAGCCGCCGCCGGGCATAGTATCTTCAGATTCGTCCATTGCGGCTTTCTTGCGTTTGGAGCCTGTGGGGGGGAGCGCGTCCCTTCACGCTGCGTGCTCGGCGTGGAGTGGGGAGTTTCTTCAGGGAGGGGCGGGTTGGTGATGGGAGGAAACCGGCTTGGGTGGCATCATCACCATCAATTGGGTTACCGCCGCCTCCTCCTCCCCAACCACCCGAACCAGCTCCCTCCGGTGCACCTCCACCTTGATTTCCACCGGGAGTTCGGCCATTATCATATTTGACGTGAGCAGGGTCAGGTACATAGTCGCAAGCTTTCTTACGAACAACCAAAGCAGCTTCTTGTTGACCAATCTGAAGAGCAACATTTGCACTCCGTTGTTCCTCGTCATTCTCAGCTTTAGAGAGGGTCGCTTCTGCCTCATCAACCTTCGTCCGAGCAGCAATGACATAAACAGGAATAAATGATCCTTCAACAACAGGGTTTGCGTCTTCCTCATCCGCCAGCTCGGCTCTCAGTTGAAACAGGGCGCTTCTTTGATTTCGGATGGCATCTGTGGCATGTTTGAGGTTATACTCCTCCTTCGCTCTTTTAATCCTAGAGACAAAAGTTAGTTTGCCACTCAAGAGTTTTCAGATCTTTGCATTAAGTTGGCTTACCCCAGTTGGTTTTCCATTTGATAGATCGATTTGTGCTCTTTTTCTTCCCATTCCATTTCCGCTGGAGTCTTTGAATGACCTGGCTTTGACGTGTGATGCTGCATGCCGGTATTTCCTGATGCATCTACCAAATTCTGGAGGATCGCGTGGGCTTCTCTGAAATCGGGGAGGCGCCTCTTGAATTCGGCTAGTGATGCGTTTAGGGCGTCGCTGTAGCCATTTCCTTTCTCTCCGTGATGGTGATAATTGGCAAGAAGATCATCGGCTTCACGTTCAAGGAGAGCTTGCTTACGAGCTAACATCGCATTTTCCTGGGTTCTGAGCTCGCTTTGTCGAGCTCGAAGATCAGCTAGGTCGATAGCATTCTTGAGCCTCTGCGATTCAACGGCTACTTGTACGTTAGTCTCTGACCCGAAGAACCTTGCAATTAACCTACCTTCTGACAGTCCATACTCAGGATTGTCATTAGCCCCCAATGAAGCCGGCTCTTTACGGTAACACTCGTTGTTGTGGGAAGCCAGTCGAAGTCCAGATAAACCTGCGAGCTTCTTGCCGCAACGTTTGCAGTTTGTTCCTGCAGCACCTCCAGGGACTCGGCAACGCTTGAAGTGTTCATGCCGCTCCTGAAGGTGGAGAAAACTAAGGTCGAGTCGGCATCGGATACAGAATTGTCCATTCCCACACAAATCATGCTCCCTGACTTTCTCGGAAGTGGGCGTTTTTTCTTTCCCACAGCTCTGGCAGATAATGGGTTCTGGAGCTCCGGGTTGCCTGACAGGTGTATCGCGAGTACATACTCGATCATGGTGATCTTTTTCAACAGGTGTACATTTCAGCACATCGAAGCCGCACCGATCGCAGAACTTCAATGCTCCTGGAATATGACTTGCAATATGGGTCGTGACATCATCTGCAGATTTGCTTCTTAAGTCCAAGTTACAGATTGGACACCTGATATCTTCCCAAAATTGAACGATGTCTTGGCTTTCTTTCTTGGAAAAGTCTGCAAGTAGATGATTTCTCTTTTGCTCGAAAGTGAAGAGAGCCCATGTCTCGTTACACATTGGACAGGTACCAACAGAATTGAGTTGATCGATATGGCTTTTGAAGTGCGCCGTTTTGGAATCGTTGTCATATGCTTTGAACGTCACGTTACAGATCGGACAGCCAATCTCCCTCTCGAGGGCATGATTCAGAAGTTTTCGGTTCTCCTTGCGAAGTTGCATGATATCTGTCGGCGTGAGGTGTTGAATGTAGACCGTGGGCATGCTTGACCCTGCAGTGATGGTGAGCTCCAAATTGTCGCCATACAGTGGCGCTGCTGGTGCATAACCCGGCTCTATGACTGACTGGTCCTGGGTCCAAGATCTTTGCTGTAAAGTATCTTGGGCTGTATGATTGAGCATCCACTGATCGAATTTCGGAACCTCAGTAGTTTTGAATATTGGGGGCTTTGCACCTGGTATCCGACGAGATTCATGAGGAGGCTGTACGACTGGTGGTGGCCCATCACCTCTTCCCCTGTTGTCCCCGTCACTATTGCTATTCTCATTCGCCCTGCTGTTGTCCATATGAATGACATGGTGAAGGTAATCACCATAGGAGTGGCCTTGAGAAGGAGTAGGAGACTTGGGTGGGTCAGGTAAGGATCTGTGTAGCACCCTGGCAGCTGGTTTGGTAGTTGATGGCATATCAAGAATACCCCACGGTTCAGAGGAGTCAATCACTGCAAGCATGTAGTAAAGAACCGAAGCAAAGGACCAGTCACTTACTGCACGGAATGCCGTCGCTACGTTTCACTATCAACGTGTTGCCATGGAAGTAGTCAAAAATATGTTTTCGCCACGAGTCTTGGGTTGTTTGTCGATTGATGACGAATCGCTGGTTGGCTCCAGGAATGGTGATCTCGAAGTTCTCTGGGTAGTCCTCATCACCGTCGTTAAAAAGAGTATCAAGCATATCTCGGAAAGAGTCAAGAGATGAATCGGCTGTGGCATCCCACGTCTCGCTCGTGTGGTCGACATCCATGTCGCCAAGATCAGAAGTAGTGTTGTCGATTACAGTGAACAGTTTCCACTCAGGTCGAAACCAAATGCAATTTGTGGATTTGGCAATAGACTCGCTTTGAAACCACGCCTTCAAGGAATCCTCTAGGGTCATACTACTTGGAGAGTGGGGGTCGTTGTCGTCGTAGTAGAATATGTGAGAGTCAACATTGTTCTCTCGATTCTCTGCTGTGAACCAGGCTCTGAAAGTTGTCGGTGACGGGCTCTGATTTTGAGCATTGTCAAAAATCACAGCCCTAGATAGTTGCCGAACTGTTTCGGCAAGCCCAGAATAG
The DNA here is from genome assembly GCA_017366145.1 of Cadophora sp. M221. Taxonomy (NCBI): domain Eukaryota; kingdom Fungi; phylum Ascomycota; class Leotiomycetes; order Helotiales; family Ploettnerulaceae; genus Cadophora; species Cadophora sp. M221. The sequence goes on along the minus strand of JAFJYG010000071.1, from coordinate 27,002 downwards.
TCTCCTTGCTCAATGATACCATAACGGTGAGTACCAGCAAGACGGATTCCCACTCCTTTGCTGATATCTGTACTTGGTGGAGGTATATTTCCACATACAGTAAACGCCTGATCTGGATAGTGAGAGAAGTATCGGGTGATAGTATCCCAGAAGTCTTGTGTGATTTCCATTCCACCATACCCCAGATCCGTATTAAAGTCAACGTTTTGAGGGAGACGAAGTGAGCCGAGGGGATAATGCACCAACATAGCGGAAAAGAAAGCGTCCTGGAGTTGATTCATTCCATATCGCTCGCCGAGAGGCGTTGGGAGTTTCCAGTACGATTCCCTCCCGGACCCCCTCAAGATAACATAATGCCTGAGATCTTCTGGGGGTGCAAGCCTTTTGGTTGAAACTCTTGCACATTTGCGAACAAACACAGGCCATGGATATGTATTTGGGTGACCAGGGACATTCTTGATGAACCTCTCAAACCGGTCTGCAATTTTAGCAGCGGACACTTCAATGGATTTCGGAGGGTCTGTATCATGCAAGTCTACAGTGAACGACCAGGCATCGACATTTGACAAGCCAAGAAGAGCAAGCGCACTTTCCGTAAACGAGGTCACATTTTTCTCTGCCTCTATCTGCCCACTATATCCATAGATGAAAGATGGCCCAGTAGAAATGACGGGACTTGTAGGAGGAGTTGACAATGTTCGCCTGGTTGGTTTGAACCCAGATGGAGGTGGACGGTAACCGTGAGTAAGGTGAGGCGGAATCGGTGCTGGTGGCGTTGGTATAGGCAGATTGGGCAGAACCTCGAATGGCGTAAAGCTCGGAGCTGCATCATCGTGGGAAAGTCGAACGACAGCAGCCCAATCTGCTTCTCCACGGGCAAAACGGGGCTCGATATCTTCCAAATATTGCTTCTCTAAAGTGGCCTTGCTGATCCAGACAGTGTGGCTGAAGTCGAGAGCATGTGACACTCAATCAACACGGTTCGGTTGGTTCGAGTAGAAATCAACTGCAAAATCCCAATGTGACTTGGGATCTAGACCAAGAAGCTTCAGAGCTTGCTTACTGAAGTCTGAACTTATTGGTACGGTTTGGACCGCTCGAAGCCCCCAGTATATTGGCGCAGCCACCAACCTTGGCTTGGGAAGAAGGAAGCTGGGATTCCTGATTTGTGCGCTGCTGGGTCCGCCGCTTGATGGAGGCCAAAAACCAGCTGGCACCGTTGTGGTCTGGTGCACAACAACAGTCCATCCGCTTCCTTGGAACACCCGCTTATGGATATCTAGGTATTGTCGAAGGTTTGTTGTTAGAGGGAAAAGAATTGTGTGATCGAGTGGTGCTCCTGTTGCCTTGGTTGTTTTGTTGAGCTGCCTCGAGTACAAGCTCACAGACATTGCTCTTGCCGCTTCAGCTGGAAACAGCTTTTTAATGGCTCTGGTGAAGGACCCGGCATTGTCTTCGAACGGCTGGGATGCACCGCTAGGATATGCGTGTAGTTCTCGACTGCTAGAAGTTCCACCGCCTCCTCGTATACAAAGAAGATCTCCGGTTGGCTGTACAGGCTGTCGGATGTGGTGGTGATGCTTTGGGCCATGCTTGACGGGGTTTTTCCCGGGAGGTTGTGATGTTTCGTCAACTGGCTGCTGGATGTTCGGGGCCATGACTTTTGGTCCTTTTCTGTGTTAGTGAAAGGCTGAAAGTTACGGAGATTCCGGTACAAGACTTACTGCGAAGCATTGGAAAGCCGAAGCTTCTCTCATGGTAACAGTCGAGAAACTGGAGCGCTTTCTCCGAGTAAATAATCCGCTGAACTCTTGCGGGTTCCATCTCGTCATCTGGTGGATCGTTGATGTCTTTTTCGCAGTTTTCGACGTTCTTCAAAGTCATCGGTTTGATCGGCAGTTCAAATTGCAGCATCGTGAGCTTCGTAGCAAGATTGTCGTTTATCTGTTCGAAACGACCTCCGGGTCCTATGGCCTTTTTGTAGAGTTCAGTGTTCTCCTTCTGTAGCTCCAAAGCTAAATCATCGTACTTCGATGGTAGTAATTGCAAGGCCTTGAAATTACGATTTTCGATCCCAAGTTCTCCTAGGAGTCTCAAGACAGACTTCTTATTGTCCTGTAGCAGCGCCACGACCTCTTCGCGCTTCTCGATCCATTCTACATCGGTTGGCTTGATGTCTGGATTGTACCCTTCTCTGGCGATAACATCCAGAATCCTCTCGGTCTCCACAACTCTAGCTGCCTCATCGACATCTCTCGCCATCCGGATCTGGTGTTCTGCACGCTCTTCGGCTGTCTCGCGCGGAGGAGAAGGTGTTACAGGTCCTGGATCTTCCTCAGAGTCGGAATTTTCTTCGGTCGACGCGAATGGATTCCAGCTGCGTCTTTTGGGCTTCTGCGCAGCTCCCTGTTCCTCACGATCACCTCTAAATCCTCGTTTCTTGCCTTTTTGCATTGAACCATCCTCAGAACCATCAGCTGGAGCTAAACTCGCCATGATCGGTGGTTATGGTAAGATAAAAAAGAGGTTGTTGACAGAGGGAAATTTGGAAGGAGGAGTAGACGGAAAAGGGAAACAGCGCACAGCATTCTTTGGACTGCGACGAAATTGGTCACATTCCAAAGACCATTGGATCGAGACATCCTAGCGAAATCTGGTCAACGCCGACAAAAGCAGTAATTTGAAATGAAACTGTATACTTTGAAAGGGCTCGACAGCATTAACGCTTAACTTGTTAAAACTTTGAATGACTTGCAACTAATTTGAAGTAAAACTTGTTGCGCTGAAATCTTTTCTGTAGACACTCTGGGCCAAGCTGCAAAGGGCTGGTTGTTGTGAGCTGGCCTCATTCCAAGCCACACTTGAGGAATGCTCGTGAGATGGGTGTGTCATGGCAACCATCTTGGAGCTATTATCCTCGGCTTCTTAGTACACTGTGAAGTTTTTCGTTTTCGTAGATAAGCTTGATAGGCTTTTATTGATTGTTGAGATGGTGGCTTGCTTGTGAGGATGGCTTGTCGTGAAAGGATGCTGGGAGCAAACTTCCCGACATTTGCCGAGATCCACGTGATATTCTCACGTGATGACGCTTGTTTCCACCTCTGTCTTCGGCGACCTGGATCCTGCTTCGAAGCATAAAGCATTCTCTTCACAACCTCCAAGGCGCGATTAAGAGGCCATAAGAGTACATGCTCAGCCATTTACTCATTCGCCCGCATCTTCTATGACATGTCAGCAATGGCCCAAGTTGATCCGCATCCTGCACCACACCCGCTCATATATGGTCGCTAGATTCGCTACCAGTTCTTACTCGTCCATGCAGCATCCCAGGACTCGGTTACCAGAATTGGGTCTTACGAGGTGATTGAGATTCTTCCCCAGTATCTGCCCTCCTACCTAGGCAAGATGCCTCTCACCCCGCCGCAATGCGGCGTTCTTCCATGTTCCGAGTGGAGGGATTATCGTCGTCTGCACAGTGCTACATTGTCCAGTACGTAAGGTACCTACATCATCGGATGCCTCTCTCGATAGACGAGATGCAGCTCCTTATAGTACCTTTCTTTCTATCCATCTGCCTAGGTAGCTAGGATGGACTATCTCGGTCCGAATCTCGCTTTTATGTTCGCAATGCATTTACAGCCATATTCATATTGCATACCAGAAATTTCGTGGTTCGTCTTTACATTGAGATCGGGCACAGTCTCTGTGTAATGGCGGGGTATAAAAGCCACCTCAATTGTCCCATCTCAAGAACCCCGATCGTCTCAAATTGTCCTTCGCCCCTCTCATCCTTCAAGCCATGCTATTCTCTGTTCTCACCTTCCTCTCCCTCTCCATCTACCCTTCCACAACCCTCTCCTCCCCCAACCCCTACCCCAAGATAATTCAATGCCTAAACACCTTACAAGTTCCCCAAGCCTACCCAGGAACACCCTCCTTCCAAAGCCTCATCATCCCTCTCAACCTCCGCCTAAACTACACACCCGTTGCCCTCGCTCTTCCCACGACAATCCCTCAAATTCAAGACGCAGTCAAATGCGCCTCCAAGTTCGGCGTGAGAGTCAACCCCCGCTCCGGCGGTCACAGCTACGCTTCTCATAGTCTTGGAGGCGAGGACGGACATCTCGTTGTCGATTTGAGGTATTTTAGAGATGTGGTGGTGGACAGGAAGACGAATGTTGCGACGATTGGACCAGGTGCTAGATGTATGTGGAACTCCTTATTGTGTCTGTTTTCGTTCCTTATTTTCAAAGATATGGGATATTAAATCCGCATATCGTAAATTGGAGCCGATATTCCAGATCTTTCACAAACTTGTACGAATTCTAGGACTGACTTTTGTTAAGTGGGAAATGTGGCGCTGGCTTTATTTGAGCAGGGTGAGAGAGCGTTACCTCATGGCGTCTGTCCTGGGTATGTACCCAAATCTCTCCCACAACTCCTTCCTTATTCCACCATCCTTCACGAACAAACAACAGAACTTCATATACATTAACACCTCCCAGTGTAGGAATAGGCGGCCACGTCCTCCACGGCGGCCAAGGCTACAGCACACATACCCACGGCCTCCTGCTGGACCACCTCATCTCAGCAACCGTCATCCTCCCCAACAGCACCCTCGTAACCGTCTCCCGAACCCACCACAGCTCTCTCTTCTGGGCCCTCCGCGGCGCTGGAATGTCGTTCGGGATAGTAACCTCCCTGCAATTCCTCACTCTCCCTGCTCCACCACAGAACATCCTCTTCTACTACCCCTACCTCTGGACCGAACCGCAAGCCCGTCTGGGCTGGGATGCATGGCAATCGTACTGCGGTGGCCTGATCATGCCCAGGGAGATGAATATCCGCTGGGTAGTGGCGAATTACGGGGGTGGGTTCGCGGTTTTCCTACTCGAGGGCCATTATCATGGCTCGCAAGCCGATTTCGATCTCTCTATAGCGCCGTTGTTGAGCGCGTTGGGGAAAATAGGCGGATTGCAGGAGGGTATCAGGGGTGTCGGAGCGCATGCTTTAGGGTGGATTGATGCGTTGCTTTATGCAAATAATAATGGCCTATTTAATGATTTGGGGAGTGGTGAGCCTTTGGAGACGCCGTTGAATTATTCTGTTGTAAGTTTTCCTCCTCTAATTACTTCTTCGCCGAGGATTCAAAGTCAATAAACTCAAGCTAAAATATATCATCTAGCATTCGACGTTCGTAAGTTATACACAAGCCTTCCTCTCCCGTTATGCATGTTTCTTCCAATGATGATTGACTAACCATATTCAGTTCACAAAAAGCCTCATGACATCCAACCTCTCACCCCCCAGCATCGACGTTTTCCTGAACCGACTCTACAACACTAGTCCAATCAGTCCAGTCGTACGTCTACCCCCCTCTCTCCCATCATGCCCTTCACCCATCTAACAAACCCTCCAACTCAGACATCCTACCTAATAATCTTCGCCCAAGGCGGCCCCACATCCGCCGTCCCCCTTCCCCTCAATCCCCAAACATCAACATCCTACGCCCACCGCACCTCCTTGTACGAATGGCAATTCATCGCCTCCCTCCCCTCGCCTCCCTTCCCAGCCGCAGGTATCGACTGGTTAAATGCGTTTGTGGGGGATATTGAACGTGCTGAGGTGGATGCTCAACGAGTTGCAGCAGGAGGTGCAGGAAATGAGGGGAAAGGTGGAAATGGAGGAGGAGGGGTACTAGGCGCGTATTACAATTATGCGGATCCGAGTCTTGGGAGGGGGGAGGATTCTGGGGGGAGATATGTGAGTTTTAACCGTTTTCACGTTTGTTTTTGTTATTTGTACTTTGTGTTTGTAATTTCGTCACCTTCTTCTTATCTCTCTCCTTTCCCCCCTCAAAATCTCAAAAATCTCAAAAGTCTCGAGAAATGAAAGGAAATCCTACATGCCATACATCCCTTCCACCCGCGTTCGTTTTCGTTCTACCTTCCCCCTGTCTTGTTTACTTCTGAGATTTCCATCCCATCCCATTCAAATTCAATCCTCTCCCCCCAAAATATCAAACAAACACTAACACGCCCCTCCCCCTCCCCCACAGTGGCTCACAAATTACCCCATCCTGAAAGCACTGAAGAGGAGATACGACCCAGATTTCGTATTTATGAATCCGCAGACCGTTGGGACATGACCAGATTTATTGTAAATACATCACTTGCTCAAGCACGATTCCGATCATGCGACATATATCTTGCCAAGAACATCTTTTTCTTGTGTCTAGCCACAGCATTATATACGTATACTCAAAGACAACCAGCCAGCCAGTCAGTCAGTCAAATAGATCCAAGGAATCTTCGTTACTTTCACCAATTTCTTCCAGAAAGTGGGGTCTCACTGAAGATTCTTGTATCAAGAAGGCCAGAAAACATATGATCACAACACAACACAATACTCCACATATCATCTCTCGAGAGTCGCAACCATCATCAATTCATCTCAATCTCCATATATCTACACTACGCAGTATACTCATAACAACTCATGGTATCATAACCTCTCTCTCTCTCTCTCTCTCCACCCCTCCGTCCCCCGCATTACAAGCAGCTCGTCTAAAATCATAAAAAACCACCCCCCCTCTTACCTCTCGAAATAACAGATAACAGCACCATATATAATCTTCTTTTCTCTTACCAATCATTGCCTCACATTCTACAGGCCAGACAATACTTTTTCGCTAACGATGAACCACCCAACCACCCAACAATCAAACCGCCACCCCATTAATACAACCACACACTCTCCCTCACATCCTACCTCACCACTCAGTAATCACACCGCACCATTCGACCTCCTCGCAACCTCTCCACCCAACATCCCCTTCCTCCCCGCCCTCCTATACATCTCTGCCCTCGTTCTAACCCCTCCCTCCTCCCTCTTACTCGGCTGTCCAACCTCCGGATCAAAAACCGCACCAGGACCAAAATCCGGTTTCCCTCCCAACGTCCCAAAGATATCGCCAATATAGTTTTTCGGCTTAACACCCTTCTCAAAGGTCTTTCTCCAACCACTTAATATCCCTTTAATAACCGGTGTACCAGCAAGGTAGATGTTAGCGACCGCGGGTTCGAAAGCGCCTTGTGAGGAGTAGAAGAGGTTGAATTCCGGGCTGGCGCCTGGATATGGTCGGTCGAAGTCAGAGGCGGTCCGCATTATGATGATGCGTGCGAAATCGATGGTATTGTGCACGGCGAAGCGGATCATAGCCTCCAACGTGGCGTTGTCTTCTTGTGCTGTCATGCAGTAGACGCCTGAGCCGTTGGTGAAAAGTCTGGTTGTGTTTTCGAAGGCTTCGCCGAGTAAGGTGCCGCTATAGTAGACGTCTGAGGTGGCCGTGTCGCATTTTATGATTCCGGGTTTCCTGGTGGCTGCTACGTAGATTCCGGTGTTGTTATTGGTAGTGGTGTACTTTGCGCGGTAGGCTACGGCGTCGCTGGTGTCGTTTAGCTTGGCTGTGCTGGCAAACTTGGCGGCTATGTCTCGTAGTGCTTCATTCACTTCGAATACCTCTGTTCCGTAGATGCTCTGCGGGTACTGATCTGGAGACGTTGACCCTTGTGGGATGTAGCCAGTGCTGTAGTTGGAAGGGATCTCTCGAGCGTCGAACTCGTACTGAAGCGCAACTTGCACAGCGTATTTTGAGAAAGCGACGTCGGCGATGGTGCCGTGTTTTGGATTGATCCCAGCAATTCCACCGATCAGGAAATACGTCTTCCTCAGATCGAATAGGGGACTGAGCATCAATGATGTGATGGTGGTCGCAGCATTGATCTCAGACTCGCCAGTTGTGAGTTGACACACCGAGCCATCTTTCAAGCAATGAACGTCTGGGAAGAGAGGCGAAAGACCAGGAATGGTAATATTCCTTGCAAGAAGGTCGCCGATAGATCCAGTAGTGTTGGCATTTGAGTACCAGATATCGGCTTCTGGTGAGAACTGTTTGGTTAGTTAGAGAGATTTCTCGATTGAGGAGGAGAGAACTTGCCATTGAAATTATGAACACTTTCGGTGTTATCACGTCGGCGTTCTTGTAGATGATAGTGACATCTCGAGATTCGATCGATTTCTCAATCCGTCTCTCTATTATTGGCGTAGCTGAAGCTACAGCTCCTAGGAGCAAAGTTGTCAAGATGTTGATTTTCATGAGGGCGAACGTATATATGACAGTTCAATGGGAAGTAGTGAGGAGATGGCCACCAAGTCGGAACAGTTGACTTTCTCAAGTACAGCCTGTATGGAATTCGTTGAAGGAGTGAACAAAGTAGAGTACAAGAAGCAAAGAAAGGAAGAAGAAAAGGAGGACTCGAAGTAAAGGAAGCTTTAGATAAGCTTCTCGAAGAAAAAAAGAGTGTGGCGACCAAAGTGCCGGTATCTTGATAACCTCCGTAAGTCAGGTGCCTAGGTACAGTGAGGTAATCGGTTGAAGAATTGGATGGGTCTATTGTACCTATTTTACCTTATGGATCCCAAGCGGAAAGCTACATGATGCCCTTTATCTAGAAACGGCAGCGATTATCCTGCATCGCATCGCACTTGCAGTTCGTACACTAAGTCAAGTAAAGCACGAAAGTGGGCGGATAAGGGAGGAAGTGGCTTAAACCCTGTCGGGTAAGCACCAAGTACTTTTGTGTATTTCACTAACACTTGCCCACCACCTTCAGCCTCTCCGAGCTCCTCCTGCTGTACCCGGTCTCCGAAGAGAGAGGTAAGAATAACCAACGAAATGATAGGCAACAAAGAAAATATATATAAATAAATGAAATACTTCAGCTCCGCTCGTAATTTATTTACGAGCACGTACAGTACAGTCAAAAATACCTGAACAACCAAAATTATTTCAAATCGACATACCACAAAGAAAATACTCCGAGGTTCACTCACGACATCTGCACCTCCAAGCTGGAATCGCCGGATTAGATTGCAGTGGAGCTGGACCCGTTATCCGGGACTCCCCTCCTGACTTTGGCTCGTGCGATGAAATGCACCTCGCCGGATCACCTGGGAGTAACGAACGAGCTGCTACTGTACGAGCAAAAGGACACTCTCGATTCTGTCCATCCAGTCGCTTATCGAGGAGGGTGTCACAACAGGACAGAGAGAGCTGATTGCTGGGACGAGACTCGGGCAAGATTAATGGATGAATGATTGGATGAGCTGGGCGTTCTGTTCGGTCGGTATGACGACGTACCTTATGATCTGCAAGTAAGTGGGTAGGCAGGCTGCATCTTGGCTATCTCTTGGGATGGACTTCAGACTTTGGGTTTCTGGGTCCGACCCGGGAAAAGGCTCCAGCTTCACAACAGATGGGATGATTCACAGTACAGGAGAAGGCGTTGTGCCATCGTACTGCAGATGATACGTTGTACTCTTTACTCCTCAGTATTCGAGATCGATACAGTATCCCGAGGATATCGTATCGTGATCTGTACATGCACAGAGCGGGACTCGACTCGGCATCTCTGACCTGTAGGTATGTATCGAACAGCCGGGTCCGTCTCTCCTCCTCCATCTCATCTCAACAAGCTTTTCCAATATGGATCAACATTCGTCACCCCTCCCTCCATAATACCAAGTAGGTGGCGACTTTCTCTTCAAAGATGGGATACTCGTAAGATAAAATAAGTTAAGTTGATATCAACGGCCGACCCGCAGATAAGGAAATCATTAAATAATTGGAATGAAAACAAAAAGCCGGAAAGGTCGGTCGGTCTGTTCGTCAAGATTAAAGCCCCAGTAGAAAAAGCTTCGAATCAACGCCAAGCCGGCTTTGGTCTTCGCACCCGAGATTCCCTGTCTGTCTAAAGCTTATCCTGTCCAGCAAAACCACACTCCATCACTAAATAAACTCAACCCCTCCTGTGGATTCGGTAAATATCTTCTAAAGATAAGACTCAAAGCCTGGCTGTCATTGAGAAGATTAAAAAGTTGAGATAAGAAAGAGAACTTGTCCTTGCAACAATATATTTGGGCAGTACAGTAGTGAAAATGGGAAAGAACGGCAACAGGTACGCCAGTAAGGTGGCATACAAACCCGGAAATCCCGTACGATCAAGTGCCGATAAATAGACTTACTGTATAGACTTACAAAGTGCTGCTCCAGTAAGAGATATTCATCCATCCATCCATCCATCGAAGGAGATTATTCGCCCCACAGCATGAGTTCGCACTCTCTACGAGCCGGCCCGCATTAGGTCAATGTGCAGACCACGGATGAATGATGCAGTAATGCTTCTGTTCTGCATATTTTACAGTACGGAATACCAGCTCAGCTCACAGTCGAGGTGTTAGTCGATACCCTTCCCCTCCCATTAGGGAGAAAGAGTCATCAAAGGGACAGGGCATTTCAGGGAGGAATGTGATATTGCGCGCCCGCAATTTTTTTTTCCTCGTCGTTCAATACATACATACATAATTCCTCCGCATTCAATTTACTCCTCTTTCCATTTCCTCGTCCTCGCTTGTACTGTGACGCGATACATAGGTGCGAAGATCTCGCTACACAGTTCGCCGTCCTCGTCTCCCCTACTAACATAACCACAAACACCAACACAAACAGCAAAACCAAAACCAAACCGTGATCAACTAAATCCGAAATCACGACGAGAATCACCACTATACGCTCCTTCCCCTGCCCAACCCAACCCAATCCTAGGCAAGACAAAACAAAACAAAACAACAAAACACAGAAGCAGTACGGTACTCGTAAGACCTTCCATTTTGCACTTTTACACTTTCCCAACATACAACACCATCCCCAGTCTCAACCTCAATCTCAGTCTCAATTTCTCTTCCCTCTCCTCCAAAAAGGGACAAAAAAACCTATTCCACAACCCATATCCCCGGAACTTTTCCACTCCATTCACTAGGTAACTACACCTCCCCGCAGCAGGTTCCCGTGCCCTGCATGATCTCGTACCTCCTACTTTAATCACAATCACAAACGAAGCCAAACCAAACCAAGCACAGGACAAGAACAGTGTAACACACAACACCATATCAGTTCCACAGTTCCAGTTCCACTGCCTCGGGAACCTAATCTAGACCGAAAAAGGCGGAAGAGAGAGAATGACAAATCCCGGGGATCTAGATTCAAGCCATAGTATATCAAATCTCAGATTAAAGATCTCGGATATCACATGGTCCCCGAGGCGATTCAATTCGACTTAATGACTAGAGATAAGACAATTTGAAACTCCGAAAAAACGTGTGAGGTTTCAATATTGAGATACAGACGGGTTTTGTTTAAGTGACCCCCGAGTAATTTTTTTTTGAGCAAATGTACCAACCAACCATGCGCCAATTCCCTGGGTATTTCATTTTACAAGAAGTTAAACCGCCCACCTGTCCACCCATCCATCCATCAACTTTGCCTCCCTACTCCCATGCCACCAAAATGCAGAGTGCCAGTGTCGAATACCAAATGCCAAATAAAAGGAAGAAAAACTCCATAATGCCGAAAAATGCAAATCATAAAACCCTCCCTCCCCTAAAATGCAATTGCGAAAAATTAAAATAAAGTAATCAAAAGAAGCCTCTCTACTCCGTCCATCCCCAATTCATATCCCTCATGCACAACCCACCGCCAAAGCGCAGCGTAATGGCCAAGACCATGAAATGAGCAACGAAGAGTCCCACAGTCACCCGGCCAATATCAAGGCCAACAGCTAGTTCGAATCCAGCCAGGAGAATCAGGGGCCACATTACGACATCTCTCGTGACGAGGGGCGCGCAAGGCTTCGTTACACTGACGACCTTGGCGATGAAAATCGCTAGTTTGAGGAATAGGTGTAACGTGGGTTGATTGCGGCGTGCCCATGTATCGGCGTAATGTTTGTATATTGAGACTTGGTGCCTGAAGCGTGACATTGGCGTTGAGGGTGGTGGCATCAATAGTGGTGTTCTGGGATTCATCGATGGTGATTCGTTTCGTTGGGGGCTTGGGGTTCGGGAATGAGACTTGGCTTCGAGTACCAGCTGGGAGCTGGGAGACGGCATTGGCGAGGTTGGTTCAGAAGCATCTTCGATGTATGCACCTGATCGTACTCGTTTGCTTGGTTCTGTTTTCCATGAGAAGGGAAATTCGAAATCGAGTGGGAGAGAAATACCGTTGACTGGTGTACCTGGTGGCATTGGAGAATCGAAAGTTTGAATAATCCGGCCACCAAGTCCCGCATTGCTACCATTCCTTGTTCGTGATGGAGCCTCAAGTCCTTTCTCGGTGCGAATTGCTGTGAGAATGTCATTTGCACTTGGCCTTTCGTTAGGATCAAGTGCAAGCAGTCGCTTCAAGAATTCGTAGAGCTGGTTCGGTAGCTCAGGTCGTTCACGTCGTTCGTCAACAAAGCCAGACCATCCGCTGATTTCCGCTCTCAACATATCCATGTCTTCAAACTCTTCCTGAATGCTATCTGCGCTCTTGTATGGAAGTCGTCCGAAGCACATGAAGTAAAGAATCATACCTAGACTGAAAATATCGGATTTTGTGGTGAAATTTCCATATCGTCCGAACTGATCTTGTTTCAGGACCTCAGGAGCACAATATGATATTGTTCCAGTAGAGCCTGTTGACTTTCGGGCCACGTTTTCTGCTTGGACTTCTCCAAAATCGCTGATGAGACACCTGAACTCGTTTCCATCCTTGTGGAGCAAACAATTACTGGGTTTGAGATCCCGGTGAATATAATTTGAGGCGTGAAGATGTGCCAATCCTGACGTGATGTCTTTGAAAAACGAGTAGATTTCCTCGAAAGAAAGCTTCCGCTGGGAAGATCTCAAATCAGGTCGATCCGATTGTCCTCGAGACCTTCTTCGCATTTGTTCTTTCAATTGTTCCTTGGTGCTCTTAATGATCGGAGAAGGGCCAATAATGTAATGTAGGAGATCTCCAGAGTTGCAGTACTGTTGTAGAATAAAGGCGCATGGGACCGAGGGACTGAACCGGTTGAGCTTGACATCTTCCAACCAAACATGACGATATGACACTAGATTCGGATGTGACAATCCTTGAAGGAGTTGTACTTCGATGAGAACTATTTTGTTAGCAACGTCCAAAACACCCCCTCAGTGCATTTACCTTTCTCCAGCCAGGCATGGTCATCTCCAACAGGAACTCTCTTGCAGGCGAATTGACCTAACACGGTCAGCACTTCCATACCAAATGTCCCCAGCATTCGTACCCAAAGAGACACTGTCCAATTCGTGCCGCACCAACAGCACCACGCCTTTCCCACCTCTTCCAAGTTCCTTTTCCTCCGTGAAGAATCTCTGAAAATAATTTGGACTGAAGGCTTCCTTCTTTATGCTGTGGCCAGTCTGCGGTGCCGGTATACTTGTCACAAATTCAGCATCAGACACAGACCCCGAAGTACTACTCGCAGCAGACGGAAATGCTGGCTGGACAAGTCTTCGAATTGGGCTTGATGGCGGATTGTGTTCTTCTCCTCCACCGTGAGCAGATTGTAGCATGCGAAAGTACTCGGGACTGATGAAGGGGGACGATCGGTGAGGAGACGATTGCCGGTCTGGAGAGGAGGCTCGGAATGGTCGGTGGCATGTTGGGCAATCGGATGAGAAGGAGGGGGAGGGGGTTGCCCCGCGGAGGATCAGTTGACGAGAAATGGGATCGCGGATGACAATGGCATCGTTATGACGGCTAGAAAGGAGCTGTTCAGCATTGGTTTCCATGGTATATCTTCATTGGCAATTCCGGGGCAAATAGGGGTGTGTTGTGCTGAAATACATTGCACTCAGGCTGTTCAGACTCACAGGACAATCTCCCGACTATCGCGAGACGAGTAAGGAACGAGAGACATGTTGGATTGCGAAGGGATCTGGTCAAAGGGACATGATGAAGATTGGAAGCTATCACCACATACCCATTTGCTGGATATGAGGGTTGTTTGTATGGCAGTCCGATCAATTCAGCTCAGGCCAGCGCAACTGAGAAGCGGCTGTTGCTGGTTGCAGTCATAGATGTTTGTTTTGTCAAGCAAGCAAGGGACATCGGGAAAATGGAGTGGACGGCAGAATGTCGGCTCAAAGGTCGATGAGCCGAGCTTTCCCCACACTGCTTTACTTGCCAGATTCCCCGCTAGGCCAAGATAGGTATCCGAAACAAGAGCTGACTTCGAGCTGGAAAGCCTCACAAGGCTCACCTCATGCTTGAGGCACTTTCACCTTCCTCGATCTGCTTCTAATTGTAGGTATGAAATATCATACTCCGAGATTCTACAAGAAGATCATATCCACTCTGTCACATCTCTTCAAGACTTCAAGCCAGTCCTTTCAGCTTGTGTTGCCCACCACGGCATACGGTCCAGATCAACAACACCTCGCCAACCCAGCCCCCCTCAACTGGAACCAGCAGACAGCTAATATCGTTCTCTGGACTGGCATTCCATTTACTGAATCATGCCTCCGAAAACTTCCAGAAAAGCGGCCAAGGCATCCCAGCCAAAGCTCCGCAACTCGGCACCGAGCAGACGAGCTTTGAGATCAGCCATCCGATCCAAATCGAGGTCAGAGGATGATCGTCCTACGCAAACCGTGCAAGTCGATGACTCTGCCAAGGTTGGCTTCCTCTCTATTCCTTTAGAGATACGCGATATGATCTATCGTATGGTGATTTCAAGAAAATATCCCGTGCGAACAATATCCACCATGAAAACCCGCTCCGCCTACGCTACGAACTTAAATTCCATCATCTACGTCAACAAACAGATTAGCGATGAAACTCTACCAATCTTGTACTCCGTCCAAACGTTTGAATTTACAAATGGGACCTGCCCACCTGATACCGATGCCATGGTCCTCAGGTCATTCATTGCAAACACACGGCAACACTTGCTTGCGTCAATGACATCGATGAAAATGACAGCTTGCCTACGGATGGGCTATGATTCTAGCAAGCATACGGGTGGTGCACATTCCTTGACGTCTGGAAATAGTAGCTATGCCTCGAGCTTTCGGGAAATGTGCCAGCACATGACCAAAAATATGACGAACCTCAGATCACTTGTTATCCAATTCGGACCACAGGGCAGCTCTATCCACGCCTTGAGGCTCTTCAGCAGAACTGCGACCGTTTTAGGCTTTGCGACGTCTATCCGAATTCTCATGAGACTTGAGAAATTGAAGCAGTTGACGCTCGTTGACATCAATGTCGAGGGATTCGATATTCTACTTGACAAGATAGTCTCTGATGAACGAGCTGCAGGAAAAGCTGTCGTATTTACCAAACTGCCGACTTCCACTCCCCGACTGCCACCGACATTTACTGGCTTCCATCTCATCACCGAAAAGCCGACTCAGTACCTTCTGTCGCGGTGAAGTGGTGAAGTGGTGAAGTGGAGTTGTGTGGACTAGCTTGTTTTGGTTTGTTTCCCCTTGGATTTAATCTGTTTCTACGTTGGTATGATCACAACTAACCTATGACCTTCTTAACAGAATTTCGAAAATCGCAATGTTGCAAGTACCCCTGAAGACTCGAAACTACTCCATATCCCACTGCCCAAGCGAGTATCCATCACCAAATTTCAATTTGTCGTCTGCCACTTTCACCACAATGCTCTTTTCCTTGGCCTTTTCGCCACTTCCCCCCTCCAACATCCCATCAACCACATTCTGGAAGCTCCTTTCGTCCACATTATCCAAGAAAATGATCTTCTTCAGATTCGGCATTTCGAAAAGCTGTGTCATCGCACTGATTGGCCCTGGTTTCAGAGTCGGGGCTGCAGCCACGTAGGTCCAAAAATCCCCACCACTCATTACAACAATTTTGTCGACACGCTTGAAGTACTTCACGATCGGACGACTGAGCCCCTTTAGGTTGGTCACATCCCTAGGGTACATCTTATGTTCTGATCTCGGAGAGCGGGGGTATTGGCAGGTGAAATGGATGTCGAGCTGAAGTCGTCGGATCGAAGCGATTGCATAGCGAGGAACTCGTTCAAGGAATATCTTCAGTGCCTGTATGCGCTATTAGCACTCTTGAAACCCTCGAGAGGAAAGCTTGATAAACAGTATCGCATCGCCGCCGGTATACTCACATGTCGATTTGGTTGTTCCCGACTACCCCACTGGCCATTACCCACCACCCAGGTGTTACGGCTATAGAAGATGATCCTCGCCTCCTCTCCGATATCTTTAGAAACGCCAAACAAGCTAGTAAAACGCGTCTTGATTTTGCGATAACTGTACTTCCCCAATGCAGGCGATGTGATCCGGATAGGCTTATCGACTATCAAGAGCAATCCGTAAACCATATCGCGCAACTCCCGGGGGAGCGCCATGAATGACATATATCTCTCGGGAGGTTTTTTCCATGGCGATATGACCGAGGGTCCTGCCGATAACACTTTGAAGTGTCGCAATATCGTGGTCGAACGTGGGTTAAGATGTATGACTGGATTCGGCGCTGCGTTTTGCGGTACTGGAGAGGCTTCCAAGGATGCTGATTCCGTCTCTACCTCACCGAGAGGCTCCGCAGCAGACAATCTACTCAGCTGTGCCTCAATCCACTGCCTTGGAATGGGCATGTCGAATGTATATTCAGCTCCTGGGCGTAATCCCTCTTGCTCTGGATCCTGATGCAATCCCTCCAGGTCTATCTCTATATTTGTACTTCCCGCAGCACCAGAAGGTCCTTGCAACTCAACGACCATTTTATTTGCAGATGGTTGTGGGATCACCGCCTGTTGTGGGATATATTCCGGGATACTGTAGAGATATTCGTTTCCCTCGTCTGAGGAGTCTCCTTCGTGGGAATTCATGGTCGTCATTTCGCTGGATTGGACCTGATAGGGAGCTAGGCGCGGTGATTTGTAGTTTGTCGTTTGTGGGAGGAATTCGAAGATTGGGGTTTTCAAGTTTGAAGATTGAAAGTTGTCAAAGAGAGAAAATAAAACGAAAGGAAATCAAATGGAATCATAATCGCACTTTCAGCCTTGTGGATATGGAGCTCGCTACTAACGGTAGTCGTGAAGACTAAACCGAGTTATCCCAATTGTTCAACTTTGGTACACTAAGGTATCGTGAGATGACAACTAAGATGTAGGTACATCCATCGCCTGCCAGTAGCTGGGTTATTTATATTGTAAGTCTCTTTTTGATTCTGGATTGGATTAAAATGGTGGGTTAGATGTGAAATGCAGCCTTCACCTTCTCAGTTTGTCGGTCTGTCACCACATAATTAATTAGCGAGCCAACTCCCCAAAGGCTAGTCTTCTCGTGGTGACGTCGACTAACGAGAACTTGAGCCTGCACAAATCTCACATTTTCCAGCAGAATCGATTTATGATATAGAGGTTGATGTTAAATTTCCCAGTTTTTGAAATTCTAGGGGAAGATTAACATGGAACATTGATCAATCTGGTATCAAATTTGTTTTTGATATAATGGATTCTGCTGTCCACCGAAAAGTCGAAAGATCAGTCTATACTAGGAATTTGCATTTCATACATCACAATTACTAGAATCCGCCTTGTTCGTCCATCTCGAAGGGACTCGATCAATTTTTGGGCTCTCTTAACCTGGCTTTGTCCCATTTCCACCATCCGTACTCCCGATGAATACTACTTCTACAGCAGCAAATCTAATCACATTAGTAAATTTACTTTCGCAGTATGGATGTGAAATGACCCACGCAGTGGTAGCAGTAAGAATCTCGATTCTCTTCGCAGCGGTCCCAAAAGTTAGAGCAGCAGCGAAAAAAAAACGTCATGCCAATCATGATCCCAATCCGTTTCAAGATATCCTTCTCAAAGTAGAGAGCGAGGATAGATAAGGCTAAAAGCATTGACGAGAAGAGCGTAATGAAGACTTTAGCAGTTGTTTTCAATCCCGACTATTGTATAGTCCCATCTTTGCGTTTGCATTTCGCTGACAATGTTAGCAATGTAGGTGTATCTCATTGAAAGAGGTGGCTTGTGATAGGAATTTCTTTTCTTACCTTGATCCGCCGGCCTAGGATATGGTTGTAGTTGGTTATCAACCAATCCACTGTGCATCCTGTTGCCGCATCTGCTTCAGATCTCTCAGCTCCCATAACGAAGAACTCATTAATATCAAACGCATTCCATGTCAGTCTTTCCGAGCCACGAAGGAAAGACTGTCCTTCTCCTGATTCAAGCCCTTTCAGCCATGTGTGGATGAAGTGAAGTTCCGCCTTATGCGGGCTCTTAAGAGAAGCAACTTGAGAAAGCTCCAGAAGACTTTTATCTATCGATCGATCATTACCAACTAGTAAGCCCATCTCATCTCATCTCGAGTGATCAACGCACTGTAGTTCTGCAACGTCTGATCGATCTTCACCAACAAGTCACGCAACTCATCATCCTCGCCATTGCTCATCTCGAAAAAATCCTGCAGAAGAAAAGGATTCCCCTTCTCGTTCGACTTGAAGACTTCTCTCAGGCGATCCTCAAGCTCTACGAGCTCGGCTTGCATTCTCATCAATTTGAAGAGGTTCAGCGATCGAAAGCGCCGGAATATCGCTGCTTGGTTGTATTGCGCCATGAGGTCTGCTAGCTTGGGATATCCAGGAGTGTCAATTCCCTCGAATGTTCCCATGGCCTTGGGAACGTCTTTCGTTGCGTATTCAGGGCATTTTGCGGTCTCATCTCCAGCAACGTCGCCAGCATGTTCCGCCATGTAATCTTAATCCAGTACAGGCCCTTTTGAAGGTCGCCTTAATCGGTATCTCTCGACTAGTGAATGTCCAAATGCTTGCGTCAATCGACAGGCAGATCTACTGAACTGGCGATGAAGAAGAGCAGTCTCCCACAGTATTGATGATCCTGGTGCACTTTCATGCCAAAGCCTTGCCAGGAGAGAGCTAGGCTGTAAGGTGGCTCAGCAGGTGAGGCAGACTGGTTAATGCACGATAAACTTGAACTGAGGCGAGGGTGTGATGGATTTTGAATCTTGCAATAAGTGCATGCCTGGAACCGAATCCGAGGCTCCAGGACGAAAAAAGCCATCTTCCATTGGCGTCAATTAAGTTCATCTGCTGATATCCAGCCTGATATAGCATGCTTGTGTTCCCACCCAAACACACCGACGACGCATTCATTGGTCGTGGCTTGCTAGACTCTCGGCATTGGACGCCGTCTCAGTTCAGCTTGTAATGACTTCGAATCACGATGCGTGGTCAACAAGCCGCCTGTCAAGTCTTCTGTCGAACAGGAAGGAATATAACTCCTCCACCCCAGATCACACTACTACAGAGCCTTACTCTCGATGAAGGATCTCGCCACCATCTATCAAATAAAACATCAAGTTCTCGTTAACTCCCAGGATAATATCAAGTACTGTTTCAATGCACACTCGCTTCGTCCAGCATCTTTCGCTCTTGTGAAACAACAATTGCAAAACGGTTAACCGCAAAGATTTGGGGATCGAATTGCAATACCATGGATAGCCCGGCTACTACTCTAGGGGCGATTCAAATTGCAATTACTTCTATGCAAATGATCGCCCAGCTCACTTCCATCTACTCAGGAGAATGAAGCTCGCCAGATCAAACCTCCCAAAAAGATACTCTCCGAACTGCCGATCCTGATCAGTCTATTGCAAGAGATACAGAGCAAAGCCAGCAACTCCTTCACAGAGCCTCCCCCGATGGTCAGCATCGCTCTACAGATCAGCGTCGAGAGGTTCGAGGAACTCATGGGATATCTGGTGTACATGGGATTGGATCCAATGACTGGCCAAGCATCGCTAGGAAAGCGACACAAAATGCAGCGGGTGGTGCAGATCATTCACTGGACCAATAAAGGGCAGTTGCAGGACGTCACGAAGAGATTCAGACCAGCCTTAACATTACTAAGAGATATCGCCATGGAGTATGTATAGATTCGGCAACTTAGTTTCTGTTCCATTGAATCAAGGCTAATTTTCGGGACGCTAGCCAACGGACGCACGATCTCATCACCCAGCAACGTGCATTCCTCCGCTACGAGTTCGACTATACTAGAAGCCTCTTGGCCAGGAGAAAGAACCTCTCATCATCGGATGGCTTTGTCGAAGACACATTCATGGACTTACCTGACGACAGTCCAGCAGCCGGTGCAGAAGACCAGACCTCGCTAAGATTCAGTCCTGGGTCTGGCACGCTTTTCAGCGTAATTTTTTCTTTGGACGTAATAGACGGTGACAAGCCCTTGTTCTACCCCGCTAGAGCGAAGTACGATACCGGCTGTCCCGATTGTCTTATATCCGAAGGCGTAATACGGAAATTCGATCTCGAAAACTGCCTCGAAAGCTTAGAAACTGAACGTCAATACATTGGCCTCGGCAACGTGGAAGTTATTTCGAAATCCCAGGTTCACCTCAACTGGTCCGCCAACAACGAGACCGTTTCTCGGAGGAACAGTTTCTATGTCGTGGCGGACTCTCCGTTTGAACTTCTGCTAGGCGAAGATTTCATGATGGCCAACAGCCCTCCGCTTCCAGCATTACCAATCCGGCTTCTCAACGGGAAGAGCAAAGGTAGGGTGCTGAACAGTTCCAAGCCTTGACATTGGCTGACAATTGGTTCACTGCTAGCCCAGAAGAAAATGGAAGCCGAGAAAGAAGCAGTTGATAATCAGAAAGGGGCAGAACTAGCGGCTCAAAGACGAAGGGGCAAGGGAACGCAGAAACAAGCTGGTACCAGTACCAGTGCCCGCGCAGTAAAAATTACAGATGCATCACGCTCGAAACCAAACGCCTCCAGCATCGCCAGTTGAGAGGGGTGAGACAGACCAACACATTCCCGAAGATTCGACTTGGCACCATGAGGAGAAACTACAAGCTCTATTATCCCCGGTTGTAAAAGATGAAGAAGCGCAATTCGAAAAGAAGGAAACGCAACACGACCAAGATCTGAGGGGCGTCACTGCGAGTGAAACAAGAGCATCGCGTCCATCGATAGCAGACGGACAGCCGCCATCAATAAATGATCATGCTCCACAAAACGCAACTCTCGTTCCTGAAGAAAGCATAGCACAAAGGCCTCCACTTGCCACAAGCGGTACCGCCAGCGAAGAGAAACCCTCGTCTTCGGATAGCGGATACAAGTCAGAAGTGCTAGAAGAAATGGTGACATCCTCGAAAGATCCAGCGACTGCAAGAAAAGCCTCGTCCTTGGCACAGAGCCCCAGCGGACGCCAGCCAGTTTCAAGCGCAGCCGAGAAGATCATTAAACCTGTTGCACATACGTCACCGACGCGAGAAGAGCAGGTTGTAATAGGTAAAAGGAGATGGTCTCTTTGGAGATGAATATATTTATCTGTCTTCACAGATACAGCTCAAACTTAATGTATAAATTGCGTGAATCGTGACTTGGGAAGATCCAGGTAGTGCAAGGCGGGAACTCTCATAGCACCACGAGAATCCGGAAAGCTCAGAACTCAACCATGCAGGCCGACAGAGGCTGAACTGCGAATTTTGAGAATATAAATAGGGTTGTACAGGAATATCAGGAATCTGGTCATACCTGAAGCCGGATGTAATAGAGAGGGGGGTAAATTAGACAAATTTCATTATATAAATAGTCTAGTATAAACCCCAAAACGCCACGAAAATGCTCCCATCAAACAAACGCCTCTTCGCTAAAATGCTATTAATGCAACTTAAAACACCCCAACTTCAAACTTTGCAACTTTCATAATCCCCACTCATTCTATCCAAACAGACACAGAAATCTAAAATTTACTGGTATCATACCGACTTCTCTTCCTCAACTCCTTCCCCTTGCAAAAGAACACCCAGGGTACAGGCATTAACAACAGTCCGACAAAAGCAAACACACTACCGGCCCAGTGGACGCCGAGAGCGGTGTACATCTGGATGGTGAAGAGAGGGAAGATGGCACCGAAGAGGTAGCGTAGGATGCCGTTTGCTGCTACAGCCGATGCGCCGTTGGCGGCTTGGTAGACGTCTACTAGGTAGGTCGTTGCTGAGATCTGAAGAGTTGGAGTTAGCTAGTTGAACGTGAAATAAGAGGAAGGGAGGTGAGAGAGATGCCGAGGAAGGAGGAAGAACTTACGAAAATTGACAACGATCCCATCCCAAATGGCACACCAGCCAATACCGGCACAATCCAATGAACATCCTTTGCAGGCGCCCACGCAAACCAAAATAACCCAATAGGCAACATAATGGATCCCAGCATCGCAGCGTACAATCTATGTTCTGGCGCCGGGTTATCGTTCGCTTTTCGTGAAGCTTTTGCATAGAGCGTGGCGTCGAAGATACCGAATGACATTACGGCGAACATGAACCCGACTAGGATCCCGAGGAAGGTTAGGCCGATCTCTTTCTGATTGAAGCCGTAGACGGATTGGAAGACGTAGTTGTAGGAGCCGAAGAAGGAGAACATCATTGCGAAGGAGAAACCGGTGTAGATGCTTAGGAAGGCGACGAGAGGCTGGGGTAGGTGGTTAGCATGGTGTCAGATTCTTAAGCTGAGGAGAGGGAAGAGTGGCTTACTTCGACGAACATCATGTGGAATGGTCGGGTGAGTCCCGCTGCTAGTTTGTGCAGGAGAAGATGAGTATCGCCTTCTTGATGAGGGGCTTTGCCGGTGATCCTCTTTGCTCGTAGATATAAGATTCGACTCTTCATTGTCTCTTGCATGGAAAGCGAGATGAGGAAGATAGGCGCGGCGATGAATAGAACAACCCATTGTGAGTATCTCCAGTTGCCATTGTACTGGTCGATGATATATGCACCGATGAGAGGACCTAAAGCTGGACCGAGGAAAGGCGCCATCACGAAACCGAGAGCTGCTCTACCAGCATGTTTGCGGTCCCAGACATCCGAGATAGTTCCTGTAAATGTTAAACATGAATGGGAATATGCGATTAGTTTGACTTACCAGCTCCGATTGCTAGAGCGCCTGATCCGCCAATTCCTGCGAGTAGTCGCATCACGACTAGGACAGAAATGCTGTTAGCTGCCCCGGAGATGGCGATGAAGAGTATCTGAAGAGGTAATGTAACCCAGTACACTATTCTGCGACCGTATATCTCCGACATTGGAGCTGCTACCAATGGACCCAGTACGAAGCCGAATGTATACAGGGAGAGGGGAAGAAGGGCGATTTCTCGTTCTACTTGGAACCGCCTCATGATGATCGGTACTGCTGGATTGTATGCTGAAGTAGCAACAGTGCTAGAGGAGTATTAGACACATACGGAGGACGCTAGGGACTTTGTACTTACATGGCGAAGCCGTAGAGTGCAGGAATGGCAGTGTGTAGGACCTTCTTCGACACCGGCCAGTTCTGAGGGTCCCCAACATCATCTGGAGAATCCCAATCTAACTTGGCAAGAGGAGAGCCTGTCTCGATATCGCTTCTAGATGCGTGTGAGTCTGATTCTTCTCCTTCCTTGTTGACTACATTGGAGGATGTTGAGTTTCTGGGCTGGATAGCCCGTTCCAGATCCTTGTCTGGCACAGTAGTGTCGACCATCGTATGGAAGAGCAGATGATAAAAGTATAAGTGGAAATCTATGTGTGCAATGGTTGAGAAATAGCTGAATTGTAGAGTGCAAATGGAGCTTCTGTGGATCTTCGAAGGTTATGAATGTGTTTGGCAACTTGGTAGAGAGAGGGAGAGAGAACACAAAACTTCCACGGCCAACATAATATAACAGCACCGGCTTCGAACAACAACGCAGGCTAAAGAAAACTCCGTTTCCTTCCCCGCTGCATCTCAACATTACGAGCCATACCACGCACCGACAGGGTGCTCGGCAACGGAGAAGGCATGGCAAAGGGAGGCTCTCCGGAGGTAAATGAGTAAATTCGACCTTATCCAAGCCACATGATGAAAGAGTCGGTGTGAAGACAACCCGACACGCACTTAACTAATGGAGATATATATGGATATGGGGTGATTTGAGGCCAGGAGTTGCGACCAATGGACTTGCATCACTGCCTCAAAGAGGGCAAGCCAAACTCCATCTGAACCTCAGAATGCGGGAAGCGATTCGCGACCCGGGACGTCAGAAGGTAATTTCGACGCCTCATAGATTTCATAGATTATCCTTGAGCAAATCAACAGTCTTTGACAGGAATGTGGCTTGCTTAGAAACCGCTTGACCAAACGAATGCGAAGTTGATTGTAAGGATGTTGGCGTTACGGACGGAAAAGAGAGAGGAAATGCATAGTAATCAAATCCCAGCCGAGGCATGGTTGAATTGAAGTCAGGTGCCGAGTAACGTGATGACTTTGAAATACATTGCAAAAATGAAATGGACAAAACAATTCGAACAAATAATCGGAAAATGCAAACCCATTGCACCCTTTTTTTTTTTTTTTGCAACCAAAGCCAAAACAAAAGCAGTCCTGAAATATAATGTAGTACTTGGATCTGTTTTCTTTCCCTTGAATCCAGACCTCTTCATTGGATGCTCGGCAACTGCCGAGACAAGTCCATCATGCCAGGCGAGCCACTACCTCCTGCCAAAAACATGCCAGTAAGATAGTGCCAAATGCCTCTCAACACCAGCAACAAGCTATGATTATACGGTATCCGCCAGCGAGTGCCTTTCGATCCAATGGCTTCAGCACCGTATGCCTATCATGCTTGCTCTTGACAGCAAGGCCAGCAGGGCGCTCCGTGACAAGGAGCTTCTCGCAGAAATCGAATGTTAAAGCTGCGCTGGCAGCGGCCGGAACGACAACGAGATTGAGAGCTGGCTACTTTTCCGGAAATACTCTATTGGAAAAGGCTCGATTGAGTACGAAGAGGGGAGCTATCACAGCTTCTATCCCGGACTCCGAATCGAGCTCAATTGCTGCTGAGGGTGAAGCTTCGAAACCCACCTCAGCTGCCCCTCCACCAATATCAACACAAGATCTCCCTCACAGAAGACGACAAGCTGCCCGTCGAGCAGCTAAAGAAGCAGATCTCGTCCTCCCACCGAATTCCTCCTCAAATCTCGCGACATCTGCAGCGAATGCCCCCTCGAACTCGATACGGCGCTTGATCCCCGTCCTCCTCTCCCTTTCGAAACCCCGCCTCTCAGTCCTCGTCGTCCTTACAGCATGCGCTTCCTACTCCCTATACCCCGTCCCCGAACTCCTCCTCCCCTCTGCGACTGATACGCCATCGCTCTCACCACTCACGCTCCTCTTCCTCACAACTGGCACAACTCTCTGCGCCGCCTCCGCAAATGCCTTCAATATGCTCTACGAGCCAAAATGGGACGCCCTCATGTCTCGCACACGGAATCGACCCTTAGTACGAGGACTGATATCTACAAGAGGAGCTGCAATATTTGCCATCCTGGCAGGAATCGGTGGATCGACGGCATTATACTTCGGTGTCAACCCCACAGTCTCTTTCCTAGGTGCATTGAATATCGCCCTCTACGCAGGCGTCTATACGCCTCTGAAGCGCGTCAGCGTAATGAACACTTGGATCGGTGCCATCGTAGGCGGTATCCCTCCCTTAATGGGTTGGGCAGCAGCAGCAGGCCAATCCGCGACTCACGGGGACTGGAGAGAGCTTTTGCTCGGTGAACAGAATATCGGCGGGTGGCTATTGGCTGGTTTACTCGTAGCATGGCAATTCCCGCATTTCATGTCGCTTTCCTGGTCGATTCGTGAGGAATACAAAAACGCAGGCTACAGGATGCTTTGCTGGGTGAACCCCGCGCGGAACGCTCGAGTTGGTCTACGATACTCGTTGCTTTTCTTCCCGATCTGCATCGGCCTCTGCTACTTCAATGTAACGGAATGGAGTTTTGCTGTCGCGAGCGCACCGGTCAATATCTATCTGCTGAGAGAAGCGGTTCGGTTCTGGAAATTGGAGGGACATAAAGGGAGTGCGAGGGGTTTGTTCTGGGCTAGTGTCTGGCATTTACCCGTGGTGATGATTCTCGCTATGGTCGAGAAGAAGGGCATGTGGCAGAGGGTGTGGAGGGCTGTTGTTGGCGAGCCGGATTTGGAGGATGAGGACGAGGAGGATTATGTCGATGAGGATGAGGAGGCTGTGCTTAGTGCTAGGGAGGGGAAAGTCAGCCCGGATGCTAGGAGGGCTGCAATCGCTTTACCGGGTAGATGAGAGAATGTGGTAAGGTGAGGTGAGGTGAGGGTGTTGTGGTGAGACTAGATATTGGAATAGATCTAGACTGTATGAGCAGCTGGGCGTCAGGGATTTGTAGATGTAGGAGTAGCATAGTTGGGCGTCACCACAATAGGCATTTTTCAAGAACGAGAGTTAAGTTCTTTTGTACTATACATACATACGATCTCATATCAAATCAAACCAATCCAAAAATTCACAATATTCCTTTCTCATTGGTGCATGGATTCATTTTCTGACTGACTGAATGACTGGTTGATTTGGGTTTGCTAGCTAGATAATGCTGCAATGCGATGACGACTTGACTATAATTATACAGAAGCTATTCTACATGAAAAGCAAGGAAATATTCATATCTCGTAAAGTAACGACTCGTCCCTTTTCTCCCTCCTCAAAACTCAAACTCAAAAACAAAAGCGAAGAAAAACGAAAGTCATAGCCGAAGTAAAACCTCAGCTGGGTGAGTAACAAAAGCAAAAGGGAAAAACAAAAGCAAAAATAAAGCAACAGAACACGACATGACGCAACGATGGACCCAAAAAAAAAAAGAAAAGCCCGCTCGCTTGCGCCAGAAACGCCTCCTTTCTATCCCTGCAATCCACAAACCGCATTCCCGATTCAGTCAATCCTCCTTTTCCATGCCCATGCCAATGCCATCTGAAAGCAAGCAAGTGAATAAAGAACGTGTATCCTGCCCTCTGGTCCCCTCTCCTCCACTCTCCTCTGATCTCACACAATCACACATCTACTGTCGTCCAGGCGGCCGATTGATAATAGCATCAATCCCCATATCCATACTCGGTAACCGTCCCTGATGCATCCCATAGCCACCCATCCCTCCCATCCCGCTCATACCACCAACAGCGCCCATACTGCCGTTACTCCCACTACTGTGACTATGGCTGTGAT
>JAFJYG010000070.1:0-101716 GCA_017366145.1 Cadophora sp. M221 | reverse complement strand
GGGTTGGGATGGGTCTGTTTGCGAGTGGTGGGGTGAGAAGAGAAAGGAGGTGGCAAATGGGGGTTATGTGGATTTGGGACTTAAAGGGAGACTATGGTGATATGAAAGTGCATCTCCAAGGAAACAGAGATGGATGAATGGAGAGGAGGAGAAAGGGGTAGTCAGACGTACCCAGTTGTAAGGCCCATCGTTTGCACGACAAGCCGCGTACCGTTTTGCAGAGCAGTCGTCTACGATCCAGCGCCCGTCGCGGTCTTTGTTGCTTATTGCGCAGCGAAATATCTCGGAGTCTGAGGAGGGTGATGAAGATGTCGTTGATGCGTTTTGAGGCTCGTTTGGGGCCCAGGACCTAGTGGGGGTTAGTTGTGCTGTGAAGTTGGAGAGTGAGGGCAGAGGGTATGTACCATATTGTTGAGCGAGCAAAGAGGGAGTATGCAGTTGAGTTTGTGTTTGCGGATTTGGAGAGGAGAGTACGGTTTAGGTGTGGGGAGATGCCGCAGTTGGTGGTTGAGGATGTTAGGTTTAGGAGGGGTGTTAGGTCTGGATGGTGTTAGAAAGGATCAAGTGAGTTGTGAAGGACGTGAAGGGAGTTTAAAGGTTGAGTATGTGTGAGAGTAGAAAATCCTCTCAAAAAATGAGATGGAAGTTGGATTTCATTTATATTGACAACAGATCAAGAAAAGTGACAGCAACAGATGAGGGAGGTTGGTTGATAACCGAGCACCTGAATTCGCTACAAAAAAGCGTTGAACAAGAAGCGAAATTGAAAGGGATACTAACCAGCTGAAGCTCCAGTCGGATACTCAAAACTCGGTAGAGTACTAATGACAGCCCAGGATGAGTTGATTTGCGCCAAGTCATCAGTACTGTTGTTCATAAAACATCCACTCGTAATAACTCCGTCGTCAGTCGCCCTGACATCCGTCTGAAGATCCTGAATGAACCCATTCCCGAATATGGTCCCGGAGTCACCAGTAAAATTATACCCCGCCATCTGGGGATCGACGGTTCCCCATCCAATCAGCAATCTCTTGCTGTTTGCGAATTCGATATATGCTTCTGAAGGCCATCCGTCCTCGGTGGTGAGAATCCCATTTGGTGTACGATTCATCTCGTAGTAGCCTTCCACTGGTCTGTATAACTCATTCTGGATATTATACCAAGACTCATTGAGATTCAATCGGTCGGAGAATAGAGTGGATTCTGTATAGAGGTAATCCGTCAAATTGTCCGCGAACTGATGGCCAAGGAAATCGGGGCCTTCAGGAAGGGCAGCCGGCTGTGGAGCAGGTGCATCGGGATCTTGTTCTGATGATGCTGCGTGAAGGTTTAGTATTAGGTAGAGGAGATGGGCCCCTAGTGTATTTTCTGTCTTTTGGATGTAGTCGAGAAGCTGGCTTGTGAAAGTTGAGAGGTTGATAGATGTGGTGCAGACATAGGGTCCAATGGCCACCAAGGGGTTATTTGATGTGTCTGGAATAGATGAAACGCTTGGTAATATTTGACCAAGGGAACTTTCCGCTGTACTCGTCGGGCCTGGGTTCGTGAGAGTTGGTGTAGTCGTAGTTTGTTGCCTGGGATTCAAACCTGGACTTGTCGAAGTAGTCTGAGACGAAAGTGATGATGTTGTAGCCGGACTTGTGGATTGAGAGAAATTTGATGCCGAAGTTGAACCTGGAAATAGTGTTACAGTTGATAATGGCGTAAGATTCTGAAGCGATGGTGGGATTGAAACTGGACAGAAGGACCAAACACCGCGTCCTGAATCCCAATAGAGGTCTAACTCAAACCGACGAAATCCCACAGCGAGAAGATTGGAGATACAGTCCCCCGAGCTATCGTCTTCGTATCTGCCTTCAGTGAAACAAGCGGCTCTTAGAGAAACACCGGGATCTGTCACAAAGTTGATTGGTACTCTCAATCCCAAGTCTCTCTGGGACTAAGAAACACAAATGTCAGCACGTGAGCACACATGTTGATGGAAATACGGGTTACACACGAGGAGAACTGTGGTATAAGGTGGTATGGGCAGGGCAGAAGACCCTGGAGTGTAGTTTTCACTCATCCTCCACGGAAATTACAAGCATTGAGCTCAGGAAAGAATGTTTGATATCTCATCGGAGGAGCCGGAAGAGCGAGGATAGAGGAAATGTGGATCTATAGGCATCCCAATGAGCAATTGATTAGAAACAAACAATATAGAGTACAAAGTAAAGGGTGGAATGAACGCGTCCTAGGATAAAAGACAAATGATTGTGCCGGAAAGTAGATATATTTGAGTGGTCATAAGAAACCTGTTAGTGGATGTTTGGAGCTCGGCCGCCATCCCTGTCATTGCAAGTGGTGTGGTGGTCGGTTCGCGGAGAAACACACGGGCCGAGCGCCACAACTCCTGCTCCAGCCACAGCCACAGCCACATTGGCGCTGGCCAGTGGTAATCGGTTCTCCACTCTTTTGCTTTGAACTGGACAGGTCGCAATAATTATCAGCCTTCTCTCCCGTCCTCAACTTTCACCTCACCTTCGGATTCCACATTCCAGACAATCCACCACCACATCTCCATTCACCCTATCCGGTACATACAATGGCAGAACAAGCTCCTCCCCAAGGCCCACCAGCCGAACAACAAGGCGAACCTCAGATCAATTTCCAGGCCCCGCCAGGACAACCACAGCCAACTCCGGAACAGATCGAGGTTATGAAAAAGCAACTCGCTGCTGAAGCTGCAAAGAACGGAATGACTGTCCCGCAGTTCCTACAGAAAATGCAGGAGGCACAGAGACAACAGCAACAGGCGCAACAGGCGCAGGCCCAGCAACAACAACAGCAGCAGCAGCAACCTATTCAGCCAGGTCCTCCAAAGCCAGAGGCACTTGCAGTCGCGAACTTTTTGAAGGGTCAGGATTTGAAGCTTAGGACATGTATTCTCAATGGACAGCGGAAGGACATGTTTAAGGGTACATTCTCTGTATTCTATGAAAGTAGGTAGCACTCTAACCGAATAATAGTCAAACGCGCACTCCGAGCCCTTGAATCCCCAGCCTACGCCAAAGCCCGCTCAAAGAACCCTCTCTTACCCGAGATCACCGACCGTGCTTCTCTCGAAAACACCTTCAAGCTCCTTCCCATGTCCCTACTCGCCCTCCGTGTCTCTAAATCCGATCCCCACGAAGGCCACAACCATGCCCCAGGAGCACACAAGACGAAGCGAGTTAAGGGACTCTGGACAGTAAAAATCGAACAACAACAAGAATGCCGCGAGGAATTACACTTTATCTGGCTATACGAGGGTGCACAAGTCAAGCAGAAACTGTACGCTGTGGGTGCTCTGGCTTTAGTCTTCACAGTCGTCATGTTCCCGCTCTGGCCAATGAAGCTCCGTCTTGGTGTCTGGTATCTCAGTATGGGCATGCTTGGTCTCATCGGATTATTCTTTGTTATGGCTATTTTCCGATTGATTCTCTTTGCCATTACCATGTTCGCTGTTCCCCCAGGACTGTGGCTCTACCCCAACTTGTTCGAAGATGTTGGATTCTTTGACAGTTTCAGACCTCTTTGGGGCTGGCAAGAGGTAAACCCCTCTTCTAAGAAATAATCTCCCGAAGTATATTCGGAGCTAACAAATACCAGGAGAAGAAGAAAGGCAAGAAGAAGTCTAAGCAATCTGGTTCCGCAAATGCTGGTGCTACAATGGCTGCAATGACAGGACAACCCGCACCAGCAACGGCCACGACGACTTCTGCCGCACCACAGATTCGCACCGCGTCGAGTACCCAGCAAAGACACATGGCGCCTCGAGTGGAGGAGGTTTTCGATGAGGATTAAATTGTGGGTTTTGTGGGATGGTAAAAGTTGAAGGCCGACTGGGTCTGAGGTAAACATGTGTACTATAGGGGGGCTATTTGCATTATTCTCGAGAGACAAAATCCAATCCGGATCATATCTCTCACGAGAGTTGGTCTCGAATTCCAAGCAATTTCCCAATCATTCTGGTGTCGCCTAGAGCCTTCAGGTTAGTCGGCCTGCTCCGAGGCTGAAAACATGCCTTGGGTGTAATTTCAGAAAGTTGACAGACAATCCTGTAACCATCAAAAACTTCGGCAGCTAAGTATAAACGGAACACAGACTGAATACTCACACTCATCAAAGAACCGCAGTAGCACTCTTGTCGTTCCCTTCGACCCTCATTCTCCGTCAAGGTTGCCATTCTTAGAAATACGCACCCTCGTTATATCGGCCAGTACTTCTGAGAACTCGGTTAAAAATAGTGCCTACCGCAGAGCCTTGTCTCCATCCTTCCAGTCTGCAGCCAATCGTCACGTCTCTCAATCGTCCAGCATTTGCAGAAATGACACTGCGGCTGAGGGTCTGCCAGGGTGAGGCGGCAACCTGCGATAATCACGGTATAACTATCAGCCTGCCACACTCCAGATTTTGGAAGATGAAACGGCTTCATCTAAGGCAGTTGTTGACGGTGCCAGCGTCGAAGGAGTTTGAAGACAACCCTTTCAAACTCGTGGACCCGAAGCTGGACAACATATCCTCCTATGTTCTGAGATCTTCTGCAGTCTTTGCAGTTGCACAAAAGTCACACAAGGCCCAGCAATTCGCTGGGCACGCACGTGAGCTCGGGGTGTCGCGATGGAGGTTCTGGGAGTTGCGAGCAGCATTGCTGGGCTGATCAGTCTTGCTGATGTGATTGCGTTCAAAGTCTCCAAGTATTACAACTTGGTGAAGGGCGCCCAGTCAGAAATCAGGGCGTTGTTGATCGAAGTACAAAGCCTGTACGGGGTTTTGAACAGCCTCAAACTTCTTGCAACATGTTTGGAGGATGGCCAGCAGCCTTTAGGTGCGTTCGATCAATCCCTATTTTACCCCCACCCAGTTGACAGAACGCCAGGACCGTCCAGCATCCCGCAACTAGATCATTTCCAGACTTGTCGACAAAATCTTGACTACCTGAAGAAGTCCCTGAGCAAGCTTGACTTGGACACTTCTACAAAGCTCACCGTACTCAAGATCAAGTTGCTTTGGCCTTTTAAAGCTACTGAGACGAAGGAACTTGTTGAGAGAATTGCTAGGAACAAGCGAGATCTCGCTGATGCTTTGACAGCCGATGGACTGTGAGCTTGCCCTGATGCTTCGTGAATTATATACTTACATGTGACCAGTACCGCATTGGTAAATGCCTTGTCAACCCACGCGGATTTGACGGAAGCAGTTGAAGATGTCCAGATGAGACTCCAAAAAATGGCGGAGGAGAAAGGAGAAAATGAACAAGGTATGACAAAGATCACATTTTACTGAGTGAGGCTAACATGTTCTTGAGATGAGCGCAAAAAGACAGTTTTCGAGTGGTGCTCAATGGTTACTCCTTACGAGAAGCACCGAAATGCCAAAAGTCTAAGGCATCCTAACACGGTATTGTGGTTCTTCGAGTCGCCAGAGTTCAGGACTTGGACATCAGAACCAAATTCAAGCATTTGGCTATATGGCATACGTAAGATTGATCCCAAACGTGACCATGAAGCATGAGGCTAACATAGGACTTTAGCTGGGGCTGGAAAAACAATTCTTACGTACGTAACCAATATCTGTTAACCCCTTGGGACTTCTAACACAAACAAGGTCGGCTGTAATCGAGGAAGCGAAAATGCTAGCCGCAACGAAACCAGATCATGCGATTGCATATTTTTATGTCGAGTACCGGCTACCAGAAACACAACTTCTCTCCAACATTCTAGGATCTTTGATCAGACAGATCTGCGCAAGTTCTGAAGATGCCTTTGAAGAACTAGAGTCGTTCTACCGAGAATGCAATGAGAAATCCAAACATCCCGTCTTACCAACCTGCGAGCAACTTGGCGAGCTTCTCAGTCGCATCTCAAGATGCTTCGAGTGCGTTATGATTGTCATCGACGGCCTGGACGAAAGCTCTGACCCACAGGAGAGAAGTTATACTCTCAATCTATTGTCAAATCTGAGTACTCCTGAAAATGGAGCAATTAAAGTGGTCTACACCAGCAGAGATGAGATAGACATTCGACGAAATTTCGAGTCATTCGAAGGAATGTCTATTGCTGCTAGAAGCAACGATTTGGAGCTTTATGTTGCCGCCGTCATTGAATTACGCATTAAAAATAAATCTCTACGATTGAGAGATCCTGCACTCAAAGAGATCATAATCAACGGCATTGTATCCAAGGCCAATGGCATGTTAGTATAACCTCTCTTCGGTTAGTAGATTGTCTGAACTGACTGAATACAGGTTCCAATGGGCTAAATGTCAACTGGACTATCTCTGCACGCTGAGCACAGATAAGGAACGACGCCGAGCCCTTGAGACTCTGCCGGCAGATCTATTTGAGACCTACACCAGAATTCTGAACCGAGTTGCCAATAGCACTCCTGGCAATCGGCGCTTAGTGGAGAGGACTTTGAGGTGGATCAACCAATCTCGGTACCCGTTACATATTGATGCCATAGCTATCGCCGTGGCCGTTGAGATCGGCTCAAGATCCATGGATGAGGACGATATATCGGACCAGGATAGTATACTAAAGTGGTGTAGTAGTCTGGTCACGAGGAATGAACAGACTGGAATTCTCGCATTTTCTCACTTTACCGTTGAGGAATTTCTAACAGACGACAAGCTCTTGGAAATCCCGGGGCTTCGGGACTTTTACCTGGATGAGTCGGTGTCAGAGAGCATTGCTGCCAAGGTCTGCCTCACGTACCTCCAATATCCAGAGTTTTGGCACTGGGACCTGCGAGATTCAAAGGAAATCCTCAGCATGGCGGACAATTTTCCGTTTTTGAGATATTGCTCTGAAATGTGGCTTCGCCATGCTGAAGGAGCAAAGGATTCCGAGATTGACGAGGACGAGACATATATCGCCTTGACGCGACGGCTATTCAACCCCAAGAAGTCTTCAAACTTTGTGATGTGGCTAGTCCTTTACTGGGCCCAGTACGGGCCATACAATTTGGAACCCCCGAAAGCGGCTCCGACATTCCATATCGCAGCCGCGCTGCATCTTGTCTCGATATGCGGCTGGCTTTTGGAGCTGAATAATTGCGATGTCAATTTCGATGATGCTATTCTTGGCACGCCGTTGATATGTGCTATCAAGGGTATCGGGTACAGAGCATATGGTCCAAAAGAGAAGATTGTTCGACTGCTTCTTCAAAATGGGGCCAATGGGGACGCGAATTTCAGCGAGATTGACTCCCTTGATGGTCGTAACGACAATCTCCTCCCTATGAAGGTCATCCGCACTCCTATGTCACTCGCGCTCGACATTGCTTCGTCGGACATAGTGTGTTGCTGTGCAATCTTTAGATATCTCCTTGACGCGAACTGTATCTCTTCGTGTGCTGAATCTTCAATATGGACATCATCCTTTTTGGGCGGCCAGCTACGAGGATCAGCCCCGCCGCCACCGCCGCCCCCTCCTTCTTCAAGCTATCAGTCTCCACCAGAAGTGAGAACGGCGAGATCAAGGAGAGCTAGTGATGCTTCGGTCTCCTCTTCAGCATCAGAGTCGCGCGGAAGGCCAGTACAGATGATCGTCGGCCTCTTTAGGGATACTCTGAATCACCCTCACTCGACACTGCTAGACCACGAATCTAGAAGCAAAATGATATCATATATTGCTACTCATGGCAATGACACTTCCGACCAAGAGCTGGTCTCTCAGCTGGCTACAAAGGAAAATCTAAACGAGTCTCCCGGTACTACGGCTGAATTTGCTCTTTCCGCAGCTGAAAATGGACAAACACATTTAATCCGAACATATATCGAGAAAGGAGTGAACCCTGATATACTTTATGAATGCATACCTGCTGCTGCTGAAAATGGACATACGGATATGATCACGCTTTTGCTGAGCTACTGCCCTCAAGTCAACTCCAAGATTACTGATATTGTCACAGAGTCTTGGATGCTTGCAGCAAAAGCAGGCTGGCACAAGATTATTCAAGAATTCCTCAATTACGGTGTTGATGTTAACGTTGTTGTCAAAACGGAAGACAGAAGGTTGACACTGAAAAAAGCATCTGCCCTTGCTTTCACTATTCTTTTCGGCAATTTAGAAGCAGTCAAATTCCTGCTCAATGTCCCCGAGATCGATCTCAACATTCTTACAGAGGGCTTCAATCTTCTTCATCTGGCTTTGCGGGCTCGAGCGAATAGGCCAGAGATAGTAGACCTTGTCCTCAGCAAAGGTGTCAGCCCTCTCTTGGATCAAGTTGGGAAAGAGGAGACATCGACGCTTCACTCGCTTCTCGGGTCTGACAATCCACTGGATCAAAGAGATATAGAGCTACTAAAGCGTTTGGTATCTGCAGGTTGCAACCTCAAGGCAGTCGACAAACTCGGGAACTCTCTTCTTCATGCTGTTCTCAGGCGGCGCTCCATAAATACGGTGCCGGAGGAGATCATTCGACTACTCAACGAGGACGAAAGCATGAAGAACTTGCCAGACAAGACCGGCGAATTGCCCCTCCAACTGGCTGTCAGAGGTCGGGCCGGGACCGAAATCATTCGAATGCTAATACCGAAGGACACCTCACTGTGGAATTCAAAGGAACTTCGAGTATTCAGTGTGCTACATTCGGCGGTGTACCCTGATAGGGCAATTCCAGCACCACCCCCAATGCGTCGCCCAGGACCAGTCCCACCAGGGCCACCACCATCAACATCGACAGATCCCTATACAAACCCCTTGATGCGCGTACCTCGCCCACCACCGCCGATCATTCGATCAGCTGGCGGGGCACCTATCCCTGATGACTATGACATGCTTCGAATCTTAGATGTCCTTCTCGAGACGGAGGCTATTGATGTCAATGTGCTCGATCAGCTCGGTAATTCGCCTCTTTTGTTTGCCACGAACAGCTTCGATGAGCAATCCTCGGAAACACGAGCTACAATTATCAGGAAGCTCCTGGATAGAGGAGCAGACGTCAACTGTATCAATGGTGGACGATGGACAGCTCTGCACCATCTGGCCTCCAATGGATTTGTGGCTGGTATCAAAGAACTCTTCAAATTCAATCCTGATCTGGATCTTTTGAACGAGAACGGCTACTCGCCACTTCATCAAGCTATATTCCAAGGCAGAACTTCCTGTGTCAGACTCTGGATTGATCAAGCAAACTCGAGCAGTTCGAGGTCCGAGGCTTTCAAGAAAGCTTTGGAGACTCGAACAAGTCGTGGCCTTCTTCCTTTACATATTGCCGCGCTACACAACCGGGTTGAAGTGATCCTTCTTCTGCATGATACGGGAAGACTGGGAGATATCAATGCGCCTGGATTGATTGATCAAGTAACCCCGTTGCACTTAGCAGCTGTCGTTAGCCACATCGCCTCCATGAGTATATTAATTCAGTACGGCGCAGACGTGAACGCTAAAGCGATTGTTGGCAACACACCACTGCATTTTGCAGCAGAGAGAGGGGCCATCAGTTCTGCACGACACCTTGTCGATAACGGGGCACTTGCCAACCTTGAAAACGAGGATGGTATGATGCCTTGGATGATCGCCGAGCAGAAAAAACATACAGAACTAAAATTTGCGTTGGAAATAGCTGCAAGACATGTGGCTCAGGTCCAAAAAAAGGATGGTGAATGCACTGAACTGGTTGTTGCAAACAATGTCGATCACCCCAATGATGGACCAGTCAACATGCCGATTTTCGCAACCCTTTTCAGGATCGCGCCTGCAGAGTCCAAGCCTTCAACTTTATTGGACGCTATCAACTCCGGAACAGACACTGACGTCGTTGCTTTTCTTGTAACGGGGAGTGACCCAAATGCTGTGATAGGAAAGGAGGAAGAAGCACCACTACATGTCGCTTGTCATAGAGGTTATACGGCAGTTGTGGAGCTCCTTCTTGACTACGGCGCTTTCATCGATGTGGAAGATGACTCCCAGAACCAGCCTTTGCACTGTGCGGCTTCAGATGGGAGGCTTGATGTTGTTCGAGTGCTCATTGATCATGGCGCAAATCTTACAGCAAGGAACAAAGATATGCAAATTCCACTTCATCTTGCAGCTGAGAATGGATATTTGGATGTTGTCAAGATGCTTTTGAAAGCTTCCACCGCGGTCGTCCTCACTATTGGAGCCGACGGAAAGGTCATCGATGACGATAGCAAACCTTGTATGAATCTCTCTCATGAACTTTGTGCTTGATGAGTATCTACTAACATTCTGCAGACGGCATGTCGCCCCACCTAGAACTAAGGGACAGAGAGGG
Source organism: Cadophora sp. M221 (assembly GCA_017366145.1). Lineage (NCBI taxonomy): Eukaryota > Fungi > Ascomycota > Leotiomycetes > Helotiales > Ploettnerulaceae > Cadophora > Cadophora sp. M221. The sequence goes on along the minus strand of JAFJYG010000070.1, from coordinate 91,453 downwards.
CTTCACCATCCTGCTCGCCTCTCTCTACGGCGAGAACACTGAAATCGCCGACTTTCTCATAAAAGAAGGCGCCAACGTCCATGCAGTCGATGTATGTGGCTGCGGTGCGCTATTCTACGCTAGTGATTTCTCCGACAAAACAATCATCGAACTCCTCCTCTCACATTGTCTGGACATCAATCAAGCTGCACCAGGCGGATCTACACCTCTCTGCCGCCTCGCCGCACGCCGCAAGAGTCATGAAGAAACCACCGCTCTTGCAAGTTTCTTCATAGAGAACGGCGCTACTGTCTCGCCCAGACCGCGGCACAATATCTCGCCCCTCGTCTTTGCTTGCGAAGCTGGCAATGCAAGTCTCGTCAAGGAGCTCATGAAGCGCATGACGATGGAGGAAATCAATATGAGGACCGTAACGCTCGGTGCGCCGATTTATACTGCAGCATTCCGTGGACGTGCGGAGGTGGTGAAGGTCATGCTTGAAGCAGGTGTTGATTTCGAGACAACGCATTACGGGGAGACGCCGTTTGAGGCGGCCGTCAGAGAAGGACATCGCGATGTTGTTGCTGTTTTCAAGGCGTTTTTCTGCAGAAGCGAGGGCAATGATAGGGGTGGGGACGATGCTGATATTTCCACATCAAAACCCAAATCCAAACTCGAGGAACTGGGTTCTGGATCAAGGATCGAAGAGTTGGATGACGACGAACTGGCCGTGGAGGAAAGCAGGAGCGAGACATTACCGCCGTACTCGCTGTGATTTTTTTGGGGGGGGGGGATATTAATAGGAATACTGCATTTTGAATTTTTGGTTCGGAGTTTGGATACCCTCGCGAATACATGTATACGTAGTATTCTCAGTCGAATTTGTGTCAATGATAGGTTGTCAACAAGCCCCTTTTCCCAGAGGCCCTAAGCGAGACAACCCATGTGAGCACCTTCTGATGCAATTTTTGTGTAGTTTGGAAAGCTTCGGAGCGTGTTGGTCAACAATTTTTGTGAAACTCCTCGGCTTTATGTCATTTCCTGCGATTGAACTTCACGGGTAACTGCCTCATATAGCTTTGGGTGGCGGGGAGGAGCGATGAAGGAGCGGCAGTTGGTCGGGTCATCTGGGCAGTAAATCATCAATACAACAATTCATTAGGCTCGATTTAATCTACCCATACCGATAGCATAGAAAATCATTCTCGGTACTCATCACCTTGGACACGGGAATATCCTCAACCAGCCCTCCGAAAACAAGAATATCGTCAACGCTTGCCGCTCCCGTCGAGTTATACATATGCTTCCCTTCATACTCATGAAGTCTCCCAGCCGGTACCTCTAATTGCCACTTCCACCAAAGCCGGTCGATCTGCGCATGATGCACGAAGAATATCGGATCTACCGTGACGACATCACAGCACGTCAGCCATCTCCTCACCGACACCAAAGATTCCTTATTTTGCTTTTCGAAATCACACGTACCATTCGCAGCTGTCAAAGCCAAAAAGTCCCCACCAATCGCTGAATGCATACGATTATGCAGCAGGAACTCAACCCGCCTAATAAAGCCCTTGTACGTCTCATTCCGCATCATCCCACCTATCGACTCTGGACTGAACGGCTCCCTTGGTAACTTTCCCACCACATCACCATCTCTGAAACCACGTGAGAGGCAGTGCTGCGTGAATGTATGGTTATACATGATAGGTCGCAAATCCTTGAATGGGCCGTCAGTTACACAGTGGCCTTTTCCGACTGTCATTGGTAAATTGCGGTCGCCGTCCCCGCCGAACCCGGTACTGCTGGACCAGATCGAGCTGTTGGAGAGGTTGTCCCAGTCTAGCTCCCAGTTCCAATACCTGGTGTTGTTAGAGCCTTGTACTTAGAGCGAGGATTAAGATGGAGATAGTTATGGGTAATTGGAAATGGTGGATACGAACGGGATGGTGCCTTTGAATCCACAATTCTTTTTCAATGCTTTCTGCCATGTATAAAGCGTATATCTGTGCCAGGGCAGAAAGGAAGCCGAGCGATGTGCTGAATATCGACATATCAGCCAAGTGTCAAAAATATTCAAGCTCAGTTCCACTGGAATGGGTGGGGCAACAAACACCACGATCCAATCCCACCGTGCAGAAATGCGTAATCGTCATACAACGTCCCGTTTGTTCGCCACGTCGTAGGTACTGTACTCAAACAATTGACAGCTTGAACGAAATCTTCTTTCTCACTAGATGAGAGAGCACGCCATTCGCGCCGGATTTCAGGCTGTGTACATGTGAGATCAGGTGCAGACTTCGTGGATGGATTTTTGATTGAAGCCCAGAGTGATGCGCGGGATATCAGTATGAAAACACTGGATAGTCCGAGTAGGGATATCGCGAAGAAGAAAATTAACGAGATTTTGTATCGTGGTCTAGAGTTTTTCTGTTGTGAGGATCGCGGATTTTTTGGACGATGGAATGTATCGATGAGATACTCACTGTGGGAGGTCTTTTTCATCGACTAAGTGTTCTTGAATCGGGTCTTCGCAGTCGGATTTTGAGAGGGGCGTGTATCGCTTCTCGTCTGTCTTCTTCTGGATGCATTCCTTGACTCTGTGGAACATAATTGCTTGATGTGTAGACCAGTTCTTGTTATTGCGGCAAATATTTCTCGGACAAGTGGGTAGTTCATTCGCCAAAGCAGTATGGGGTATCTTGGGGGCCTCGAGTATGACTGTAGTGACGGTGGGGTCCAGTTAGCGGTGAGTAGCTCTGGACTGACATAGCTCTCTCATCATCTTCGAAATCAAAATTAAAGGCAGTTAGACCCTAACGCGACTGAAAGTTTGCAACATGACTCTTTTTTGCATATATGGAAAGCAAGTCGAAAGCAAAATCCGAGAGATTTTGACTTGGTGTATCAGATTCCATGCGAAAACTCTGCATACAATATGCTTATCAGTGTGGTGTCGAACTCGAGCCGCGGCATACTCATACTTTCATCCCAAACATAATATCCTTTCAAAAGAAATAAAATCGCTGCATGGTGAGACCGTGCACGTAGAGTTTTTCTGGCAGAGAGTTGACGTGGGATCGGGATCTAGATCTACATGCCGGCGGATAGAGGGAAGACCTTTTATGCGGAAGCACACTAGATTCAATGATTTGAGGGGTATCCTCATGAAGATCTGCGGTAGGATAGCTCGGGCTTTAGATCCAGGCCGAAACTCTATATCACTGTTGTGAGTTCTGGGAGGCGAACTTAAAAGCCGACCTGCCATCAGAAATCTCGCTTGAGGAACCATGACTCGTAAGTAAAGTCGCCGGTAAAGTCAACAGATGAAACATGGAGGGGGAGAGGAGTTGGGGGTAGCTAGGACTTCATGAAGGAGAGTATGCTGTAAGTCTTCGTGGAGGCTCTGAAGATCGTTGGATTACCATTGGCAGGTCAATCAACTGAAGAAATCGCGACGATTGAAAACCTGGGGGGTTTTTTTGGGCGATCGATGCAATCCATGTGCTTGTATTGTGAAAGACATGGGCGATAATGGACATGACAGTTTGACAAGTGTAGAAGTTATAGATCGTCTCAAAATTCTCCACCTTACAACAAATTGACTATGGACTAAATAAATTTCAGAAAATAACCATCCATAAACAACCGCTCATCACTTGTCAGTACTGGTAGCACAAAATTCCATTCTTGGTATCCATAAAATCCCCCACCTTCCCATCCTCTACTAATCCGCCCATTGGCAACACATCAGAAAGCTCAGACCCAGCGCTTTCGGCATGATGGCGGAAGTCTTCTTTTGGACCATGATATTCTTTCGTCCGCGTCTTCGCATCACGTTGCTGCCACAACCACCATAAACGATCAACTTGGGTATGATGTAGGAAGAACACCGGATCTAGGGACACATTAGTCAGTCGCCAGTGTGTTGCGATGAAGATGACGACTTACCATTCGGAGCCGAGAACACCAGCCAGTCCCCTCTAATGAGAGATGGGATGGCATTATGAGCACCGGTCTCAAACTCCTTAAAGAACGACATGTAGTCCGGCTGTTCTAGAGTTTTCTCCACGTCATCTGGCGACAGGCGATTATGAAGGTTCCGGCTTTTCTTCTTTTCAGCTTCTGTCAGCGTGCCTGCGTTGAAAAATCCGCGGCTTAAACAATGTGGTTCGAGAGCGACATCGTGAAATTGCCCATGGCTAAGCGCTTTCCATGCCCGTGTTGTGTTGGCAAAGGGACCGCTGAGGACGCAGTGACCTTCATAGAGAGTGACGGGAGTGTTGAGATCGCCGTTGCCCCCAAACCCATGGACGGGGTCCCAAATTGGAGATTGAGATAAGTCTTCCGAGTCCAGTGTCCAGTCCCAGTACCTTTTAATCTAAGTTAAGTCATATTTCTCTTTTTCTTGTGAGGGTAAGAAACGGTAGCTTACGGTTGTACCCCTCTATATTCGCATTTCTCCTGCAACGCCCGCTCAAAAGTACGAACGTACATACGATGCCAAGGGAGGAATGCTGCTGCATAATGAGAATACTGTCCAGTTTTTGAGTGTGCATATATGAAATCATCGTAGTACGAAGTGTCCTCGTGGAAGATGGATGGATGGTGCATGAGACATATGACGGCTGAGATGTAGGCTTGTTGAGAAGTGGAATTTAGGGAACGCCATTCCTTTCTCACGGCCGGCTTATGACAATGTTTAGAGTTCTCTATTGGTGTAGTTCCAATGGCTTGTTTGTCTTTCCATACAAAAATGGTTCCAGAGAATAGCAAGAGTATGGAGAATCCAAGTAAGATGCAAGCGTAGTAGCCGCGTCTTCTCTTAACGACCCTTTTTATTAAGTCAATTACCGGAGCTCATACCATGACGTGAGAAAATGCTGGAAATTTCTGAATGTGAACGCATCTTACTTTTCACTAGACTGCTGTGGTAGCATACAATTTTCTTCGTTGTCGTCATCGCTTTCGGCCAGTGGGTTGTATTTCCAAGGCTTTGTCTTCAACTTTCTTTGGTTTCTGAATGAAATAAACTGCAACATTGCTGTGATACGTGACATATGGGCGGCGTTTAGATTGAAAGGAGCAAGGCACTCTTGTTGGTAGAATAATAGATGTTAAAGGACCTCGAAGAGTTGAGGAGAGGTTGGGCGTGGGCGGTAGGGATTTCAATTGACGCAGACTCTGGATGGGTTTAGCTGATCTCTGAAGTGGTTCAAAACTTAGTGGCCGACTACAAAAGCTAAATCCAGGATGGGAAACAGATCGGGATAAAACTTTGTTTGATGTTGTCAATTACCTTTCCTCGAAACGAATTTTGACTGCGTCCTGGACTCCTGGTTGTTCCTGTCACATTTCTAACAACGTTCGTCACCTCCCCCCGTTCTTCCAAGTGAAACAGAGATCACGTCAATACTACGGGAGTGTCCGTCTTGGGCGATAAGCTGGAAGCTTGTTTTTCGGAGGATTGGAGGATCTGGAAAATTTCCTCGTTGCTGCCAAACCCAGAAAGGATACTTTATCTAAAAATGATAGGCTTACAACAAATTTAAGGAGCATTTTTACATTCACTTTGTTTCAGTAGTGATTATGCAGCAGCTAATGGGGCAATTAGTCTGCTCATTTTCAAAATGTTAAAGAGTATGCGTGGAGTTTCGGTACGGAGCTGATGGCTACTTTTGCCACCCAGACAACTCATTCTCTCAATTTAAAGCTTAAAGTGAGTTCCAGCGAATTTAAAGAAGCTCAGCAAAACACCAAAGACTTCAACTTAAAGCTGAGTGATCAGTTCGAAACGAGTGATGGGCATGGGATGGAGTGGATGCAGGGATTGCTCAATCAGGTAGACCTATCCAAATCGACATCAGTGAGAGTCATGGACGAAGGCTAATACAACTATACTACAACAAGTACCAATAGCCTAATGTTATGTGAAGTCCAAGCTTGACCCAGGACGCTGAAAGCGGGTCAGATTCGACATACCGTAGTGTTCAAATTGTGGTGAAGGTTACAAGATGTTGTTCGCCCAACAGGAATTCCCGATGTGTTCCGCTAACATTTTTCAAACTTAGTGCAAGCAATCCTCAGAATACCTCCGACACTTTTTTACAGGGACCCTGAGACCATGTTATAGTGATACTCGATGCATCTGACTTTTTGTAATTGAGTCTGTACTATCGCGAGCTGGGCCAAGCGGCTCGATGCCCACACATCCAGCAAAATTCATTGATGGAGCTTGATTACAAGATTGGAGACCTTGAAAGTAAGGTTATAGGGACTCCTTCAATCCGTATCGTATTATCGTATATGGGTCAGAATTGTTGATAAATCTGCTAAATTTTATGAGGGATTTGTCTGACTCGCGATTCAGCTCTGCTCACAACCCTGCAGAAGCTTCCTAAATAGTGCATCCTTATCGATGCCTTGAACCAACATCGCAATTGGGTTAGAGCTAGGGTATGTACAAGCATTTCAAATCTAGTTATGATTCTGATCTATAGGTGCAGAAGCGTCTATCAAAAGCTTCATTCTGAGTACCGATCTCAGAGGCTGGAAGAATCGTTTCCGATCGGCTTCAACAGCATCAATCCGTCTCCGGATAGCAAAGGCTAAACTTTATCATAGCTGAACTGAGCACAATCGTTGAAGCCAATGGGAATTATCCGATGTTTCATGGCAACAAGTTAGGCCTGTGAACGGATCTAAATGAAATATATAAAGTCCGTTCCGGCGCTTTTTCCAAATTCTTCTCCAACAGTTCCAAGCACTACACAACCAAACTCAATCTTCATCATACTATCTGACTTCAAACACATAAACTCCTCACAGCACCATCAAAATGAAGTATTATCAATCTCTCCTCATCATAGCATTTTGCGCTGCTGCACAAGCAGCTCCTACCCCAATTGTGAGTCGGCCTTCACCAGATAACTTTGGCCTATTATTTCGTCCACCAGGATTTGAGAACTTAGACTCAGAGACATCCATCTCTGATGAATTGTGAAAATCTGAAACATCACTGCTGCGATTTCTGACCTGTTCAAGGAACACAATCCGCCCCGCCCTTTTGTGGCCAAGCGAGATCCCGTCCAGACAGTTGAAGATTATGTGGGCGGTATCGACGTCGACAAAAAACGAAGCCCTCTTCAAACCGTCGAAGATTACGTCGGCGGTATCGACGTGGATAGGAAGCGCAGCCCACTTCAAACCGTCGAGGATTATGTTGGAGGAATTGACGTGGACAAGAAGCGCAGCCCAGTTCAGACTGTTGAGGATTATGTCGGAGGGATTGATGTTGATAAGAAGCGCAGCCCAGTTCAGACTGTTGAGGATTATGTCGGAGGGATTGATGTTGATAAGAAGCGCAGCCCCCTCCAGACAGTTGAGGATTATGTTGGAGGCATCGATGTGGACAAGATGTAGGGCACATTGAGACTTTCGAAGGAACAATATTTCATTGCTGTTGGTTACGAACGGTCCGCTGCAACTACACAGTCGTTAGTCAAAACAGTCTTGCAGGTTCTTGGCAGTGTGCGCTTCTCAAATTTATCATTAGAATTCTATCCATGGTCAAATGTTTTATTTTACATCGTAAATGACCTATCGTGCATAAAACCACGGAGAGAGTTAAAGTCTCCACGAGTACCGTTTGCAAGTACGCGCCTAGGCAACCTTGATCCCTATCGATGATTGGCTTTGAAGGTACCGAACTATTAATTGGGGATCTGATAAACCAAGTCTGTCACTAAAATTTATCCTCTCTATGTTGGAAATCAAAGATATTATCTACCAAAGTCTTGGTGTTGTTGCGCCATTGAGTGTTGTATTAGCCGAAGCGAGAAAAGTTGCCAGCCCATTCTGTCCGAATGGGGCAATGAAGACTGGCGACTTTTTGCGACGTGCAACAAAACTTTTTGGAACCGAAAACATGTGATTATACATCACGTGAAGGATCATTTATTTTTCTTTTTCTTTCCATGTCCGCACTTTGTTCCATAACTTGAATGTCCTTATGCGATCTGATTATCCCAGCCTGTTATTTAAAAACTGTTGGAAGCCATATAGTGTGGCTGGGCAGTTACTAACATAGAAGCTATTTTGAGCCTTCATGGGCACCGTTGAAATATGCCGCCAGATTTATCGATGGAAAAAAATATATATACAACTTGGACATAACTCTGACGAACTAAGTATCAGAAAAGAGCTTTCAGGGCGAATTAAATAAATGAGGACGATTTGCAAATTCTGCAATCAATCAACTGAACTGGTTCATGCAGAAGCTAGCCAAGTCGTGCACTCGATCAAAATATGGCTGAGCGAATGCTAGCTGAAAACATATAAAAATCAAAAGCATATACCGAGATAACGGATCTGAGAATAGTACAAATGTCTGAGAAGTCATTGCCAAGTATCGCACCAAACGATCTAATCCCTCAACGTTTTGACTTCACGCCAGGTCACCCGGGGTGTTGCAGCCTAGTGAATTCCAGAGCTACTCTTCATCTTGTTCTCCTCTGCCCATACGTACACGGCATTGAAGTCACGACACTCATGCTCATAGCCCCAACCTCTGCTAGCGTGCTGAGTTGGGTTCGGCATCCACTCCAATGTTGTATCAGCATGGCACTGGATTGTCTGCCTCAAATAGTCCCAACAGTGCGACAAATGCAAAACATCGGTCTCATTTGCTTTGCCATCTCTCAAGTTGAAATATGAATCTTTGGTAGCCCACTAGAAAAAATTGCTGTAAGCCACGACTTGATATGACATCAAAGAAGTACTTGAAACTTACAAGACAATGGAGTTGATGAAAGACCGAGATGAGGGCGTGTTGAACTGGGTTTGACTGGTTCAACTGCGGCATTTCAGGAAGCGCAGTCTCATTCTGGATAGTAACAAATCCACGCCCGTCTAGATGAATGTTAGATCAGGCATGAGGGATGGGATCAATATGCGTCAAGTTCTGTACGTACTCGGCATGAGATCATTCCAAGCCTTGATGTTCTCCTCATCCGGTGGTCGTCCAAACATTCTGTTAAATTCGGGTACGACTTTTACTGGAACTAACAAATGGCAACCTATATCAGCGTCGCTCATGCCGTTATCGGGAAAGGGCTACACTTACTTTCTGGCGGTAGCCAGCTTGGTTTTGGGAGAGTGGGATTTTCACAAAAGCCGGCGACATATCCCCTCAAAAGAAGAACAACTGTGAGACAAAGAAGGGCGGTATTTGAAAGAATGAGGATGAAAATCGCATGTTTTGAGCGAAGGGCTGTTTTTGAACGGGGATTGTACCCTCTACAGTCGGGATTAACGCAGTGGAAGGGAACTGACTGTTCCAAGAGATTATCCACCTCGTCAATCTCTTTCGAGTAATCCTTGTGAAAAGAAGACATTGTTGTACGGTATCAAAATAGGCAGTGCAAGATTTGAAGTTGGATAGAGGACCAAATTTTTTTTTTTCAGAGGAGACATAGGTGTGTGGGGATGTGTTGATGTGTTGATGCTCGCGTTCATGGTCGGATATCTCTACTCTCCCACATACTTTCCAACCCTAGTGCAACCCCCACCACTCTCAACTTTCTTAATCCTCGAAGTATCTGTGCGAGAAAAACAAAGAAGAAAAAGCCGAGATCATGGGTGAATGACCTTGAAGTTTATCTCAACCTTTTCATGCACTTCAAAATCCTTTGTAATTCTCGGCAAACCAACAGAGGCTGTAAATGACGTTATGGTGTTTAGACCTAACTTACAAGGATTGTATCCTAGGTTCTTGTCACTGATGACCGCGCTCGAAGTTTACATTACACTTTGAATATGATCTACGTGTGCAGTTTCAAGTCAATCTACTGCAGATCAAGAACATAGCCAGGGATCAATCAAGCTTTCAACCAAGCTTTGGAAGGAACCATGGGCACTACTAAACTCACCCAAATCTAAACTTTTTGGATACTTGTTTCAAATCTAGCCGGGATGCCGTTGCTAAGCATCGCTAAACCCCTCAGCCCACGGCACTCTAGAACTTTCTTCGCGATTGCTATTTGGGTTCTCTGAATCGGAGATTAACCTGCGACAAATCTAAAAGGTCTGATCTGGTGGGGCAAGCAATGGGCCAAACTTTCTTTGAGGCACCGGCATTTCGGGGACATACATTCCCATTAAGTTCGGATTGTTTCGAGAAAAGTTTTGTTGTCTACCTTAAAACGTAGGCATTGTGTATTTGAACTTCATTCGCCGGAAACTTTGTAGCTTCTTTCGGACCTTGAGATAGAGAAAACACGATGCACGATGGAGCCCATATTTTTTGCGTTTCATCCTTCAAAAACATATCGAAGACGATCGTGGGCATTTAATACGTCATTATTTGCTCAAAAAGGTTCGTGATATATTTCAGCAAGGGACTTTTCAACCTCTCAACTTCCCTGACTCGCGGTGGCGTATAATCGTATTCGCATTTTTGCTTTCGAGTCTTGTATAATTTGCTTTGTCGCTAGCCTAATAGTCTGGGTTTATCATATATATCAAAGCCAATACCACCTCAACATATTCCCTGATAGAGTTGAACTCTTTTCATGCTTAAGCGCAGTAACGTGACTTCCCTTGTCTCGCCTGAAGCATGAATGCGCGACGAACAGAGAAACGGGTCGATTACTAAGAATTTACGAGAGCCACGAAGTTAATGATCAAGGACCAGATTATTGGAGCGTTTTACCTTCGATTCATTGGCGGCTTGCATCATTGAAGAGGCGAGGTTCAGGTCGTGGTCGGCTTGTTTTCATTCAGATCAGGTTAAGCGATCCCCTTTCAGCTAAGCGAAATTCAACAATAGAGCCCAACACCAGAAGTCTGGCCAAGCCAAGTTATTCAATCACATACGATGAAAGAAATTTTTTTTTTGACTACCAGTACGAGAATAAATAAGATTACCTATTTAGTTTTGGGCTGGTAATGGTAGAAGGAATTCTCATGATGGCTGCCTCACTCAGCTTCTGGTTTCTGTGTTGAGTTTACTTGTTTGCCCATCTTAAGCCCCCAGTCGTCACAGATGGAGCCGGAGACTTCAAATTGCGATAATTGGCTCGTTATGCTTTTCTATTGAAGCTCTTTACATAATACATCGATGCTTTGGATATGCCGCGACAGCTGGTGGGACACAATGTCAGCGTAGCCGAGTTTCGGGGATTCGATTACCTGGTCAGATATGCCCATCTAACACTTCCTTATTCTTGAACATCTGATCCGAGATGAAGAAATGTTATACAGTCAGTGTTTTACGCCCAGTTTGTGGTCGTTGGTGCTTCCATGTGTCACGGGACGCCAATACCCAATCACATGCGTTCCACTTGAAGAATGCTTTACATGTCACTCACTATTCCAAGTAGCTTTTTGAGCAGACTCCATCCCCTAGTCTAGATAGAATTTTGTCATGATATTTAGGCTGTCAAGTGACCATTGGAGTATCTAGCTTGTTCTAAATGATCAGTTCTTGTTTGATGGGTTGTTATTCCTGATATGACCTATCCAAACCAACCGTTTTACTTCTATTCTTCTGCAAGATGATCAAAATTATTCCATAAATCGAAGTATGTTTGAAGAAAAAACTCCAGGTGTCATGCGGCTCTTCTTGTTGCTTCCCATAATGTGTATAAGAAGTCCTTGGATCTCCTTCTACACTCCATATCAGCACCCACAGCGCTTGTTTCCAAGCCAAAACCTCTTTTTTTCAAGAACGTGTCAAGAAGAAAATGAGTTCCTCAAAGAGTCCAGGGGGATAAGCAGGATCATCCGGCGGAGATCGACATTATCTCCTTTGGTATGATCAAGTGTGTGATTACTGTGATAGCAAAGAACACGAAGCGCAGAAATGCAAAGTAGAGATAGCTGGTTTCGCGGGTATTCATTGCAAAAGCTGTGGACATGGCAAGCATCCTACCAAAGAGTGCCCTTTAGTCACGTTCTCAAAGAAGGGGCCGAAGGTAGTGCCCACTCCCGACATTTACGATCAATTCACGCCCCTGTTTCGAGTGAAGCATGCCCCAAAGCTTCCGGCCACTCCTGCTGCAGGTGGAGCAGCCACCGCCGGGTCAGCCAAGCCACCTTCCAAAACACAACAATATGCCAACAGCCCCTCGAAAGAGAGCGTAGGGGAGCCTTCGGAGAGTATTCCTGCGACTCCTACGAAAGGCAAAAAGTCTCGGAAGAAACAAAAAAGGCTTGGGACGATGCAGAGAAGTTGATGCCGAGACCTAAGAGTGTCGTCAAAAATACTGACAAGGGTGCTGATGCATTTGCCAACTTCTTCAAGATCACATTGGACGGAGGAACTAAACTCTCTAAGTACAGCATTACGCTGGGCGATATCTTTGAGAAGAAGCCACCTAGGGAGGGAGAGCCAGATTTCGAGAGGAAATTGAGTCGTGAGACCAAGCGGTATTTGATCAGTGAGCTCCTCGCCGAACACAAGCCTCCGCATAGGAAATGGGCTTGCGATTACGACTCGACTATCATCTCATCAGAACCCTTGTACCCGAACTCTGCAAAGACTGTTGGACAGATTACCGACACACACCACACTCGAAGTCCGAAGAAAGAAGGCGATCCTCGTCCAATTGTCAAATCGCAAGTCACCTACATCGGATTTGTTGATATCAAGGGTCTCCTCAATCATGTCAATGGCAAGGATGATGAATACGTACCAGTCGACCAACTGAGGGCCCTCAACATCATCTCCTGGAAGCTGATCAATGAGCATAGCTTCGATGGTGGCCTGGTCGGCAAGAAGTTCTACCCATCAAGCCTTCTAAACATGGTCGAAGAAGCAGCGAACTTGGCTGTGCCAGACAAGCCTTTCATGATTGTGAAGGGCTTCTACTCATCAATGAGGCCTGGTGAAGGCTCGGTGCTTTTGAATGTCAACACTACCACATCAGCGTTCTATGCGCCGATCAAACTGAGTACTTGGATCAATATATTCTGGAAGGGTAAGGGCCCGGCTCATGTTTGTTCGCAATTCCGGTCAATTTGCAAGAATCTCCGAGTTACATTCGATCTCCACCATGAGAGCAGTCGCAAGTGGATCATCTCCGATATCAGTGACCGGAGTGTCCAGAATACGACGTTTCCCCTCAAAAATGGCGGCTCTGAGAATGTTCAACGGTATCTGCAAAATAGTGAGTTACAAATGTCGTGAATGAAGCATTGCAGGTTTGGCTAACTTCATTAGCTTACAGAATACCAATCAATCCGAACGCCTACTGCATCAATGTTGGTTCTATGAGTAAGAAGATCTGGTATCCTGCAGACTTGCTCACGATTGTGGACTGGCAAGTTGTGAATAAGGTGCTCCCTGGCAATTTTGGAGCGGAGATGGTCAAACGTGCAGAGCGTATGCCTGGTCAACACAAGAACTTGATCGAGAAGACTGCCCTTTCGTTCTTGGGATTGGACCCGAAGACGTCCTTTTATGAGGTAGGAATTTCTCTTCACAATTCTTACATAGTAGCTAATTTCGTGGCTTAGGACTTTGGCATGAAGACTGTGAACGCCTTCATGAAAGTCGTGTCGAAGAAGGTAAACCCGCCTAAGCTGAAGTTCAAGGGGACAAAGACCCTCGACGTATTGAAGGGCACATGGGATCTGGGTGGTGTATCATTCAATATTGGAGCCAAATCCCTCAATCGTCTGAGTGTCATATCATTTTGTGGACCCGTTTCTCTGACTGGGCTCACCACGCTTCAGGAAGGACTCAGAGCGTATGGTGTTGCCAGTAACCCTGACGCCCTCCCAGCAACGGTCTTCCAGGCCAGTGAACCAGATCTAGGAGATACGTCCCGAAAATATTGTCAAGACGCTCTTAACACAGCCCACGCGACTTTGAAATAAACCTCGGTCCCACAAGTTATCCTTGCTGTACTGGGGGCACACAGCATTCCATTATACGCAGAGATCAAGCGTTGGGGCGACTGTATTGCTGGGGTTCCGACCGTTTGCATAACCAAGGGCAAAATCGAGACCGCAGACGTTAAGCTAGCAGCCAACATCTGGTAAGTTCCTCTCTCTTCATACTTGTTAGAGCTCGTCTAACTGTGTGGCAGCTTGAAGTTCAATCTGAAGCTTCGAGGGGTCAGCCATAGTGTTGATACTGGTGTCCCGCCAGGTACCATGATCGTTGGTGCTGACTGCACCCATCCCAACGACAATGCACCAGGTCGACCATCGATCGCAGGTGTTGTGGCAACCAACGACGAAACTTCTTTCCACTACCTTGCGTCCGCAAGACTCCAGACAGGCAAGCAAGAGGTAAGATTCAAATAATCTCCTTAGACATTTGTGGGAATGCTAACTTGAACGTAGTACATCGAAGACCTGAGGTCAATGATTAAGGAGCGAGTCATGACATGGTACAGGAAAATGAAAGACAGGCCTGCTCCAAATCCTATGGGAACAAAGACAGGAGATACTTGGTTCCCGAAGAAGATACTCTTCTACCGCGACGGAGTCAGCGAGAGCCAGTACGGAATGGTCCGCTACCAAGAACTGCCCCAGATCAGCGAGGGCTGTTCAGACGCCCTCAAAGAAATCAGAGCAGGTGGCCCGCATTCACACAACATCCCAGAAAAATTCAAGTACAAACCTGATATCACTCTGATGGTCATCACGAAGCGCCATCATGCACGGGTGTACGACTGGAGAACCGACCAATCTACCACAGCAAACCTGCCTCCTGAGACATTGGTGGACAGCGATGTAGTCACGCCAAATCACGTCAGCTTCTACCTCCAGTCCCACGCTAGTCCCAAGGGTACCGCTCGGAGTGCTCACTACGTCGTCCTCGAAGATACCTGCAAGTATGACATGAAGAAGCTGCAAGACATGGTAAGTAATTTCCCACAACATCTCAACGAGAACAGACCTGCTCACAGCCAGATAGACAAACAAGATCAGCTACACAGGAGCTCGTGCCACCAAATCCCTCTCCGTCTGTACTCCCGCCCAATACGCAGACTTCCTCTGCGACCGCCTGCGCTGCTACATGAAACCAGCCTACGACGGCAAGTATCCCAAGGAACCTGACAAGAAGAAGGACGATAACGAGAAAACCTCGTCGTCTTCAGCAGCCTCGCCGCCCGGTAAAGGCAAGGGCAAAGCCGTCGAAACCCCCGAGCCCGGACTTCGAGCCGACGCTGTCACAGTCGCTACTCAACCTCCCAGTGACTATGCGGGAGACTCGCATATCTGGCTCCCTCCACCCTTGCTAGAAAGCAGCAAAGTTAGGATGAACCCGTGGGCCCCAGCTCTGGATAACATCATGTTGTATGTTTAGACATGCATGCTGATCTTCCCCAAGCGAGACTTGTTTCTTGGCTAGCGCCTCATACCGTATCGTTGCCTCGAAAAGTCCCGCGCCGTCATCGTCGATTTGCTTTACTGTACCTTGCGCTGACTTCAATCATTCCCGTCTGCGCAAAATTTCCCCCGATCTGTTATCTTTGAGCTGCTCCGTAGCTGTGTTGCTTCCTTTTCGGGTATGCGGGGAAACACAGTTGGCGTTTCTGATAAGATGACGATTTTCTTGTAGACCAGAGTTTTGGGTTTTTGTGTGTGTGCGTCTTTTGCTTCTTCTTTTCTTTCGTCTCCACTTGATAGTATTGCGTGTAGTCTTCATTCGTCTCTAGTCCAATTTTTAAGTTCTCTGACGGCGTTTGCTTTTTTGGATAGTTCTTTGTCCCCCTTTCAGGCGTCCCCTGGAGTACTTACGAGAATAGTCTGTTTTCTCTCGCTCACTCTCCCTTTATCATCTCTCTGCAGGCGTTTTTGATTTCATCCCTTTATCCTTCCATCCCTGCACTCCTCATAGCAAATGCATGCACGAAATATTACAAAATGAAAAACAAAAGTAATGACTTTATTCAATTCCAAAAGCAATTACGTGACGAACGTGACATAACCCCCCATAGAGAAATCGATTCCATAATGCCAATGAGCTATCACAGAAGTTAACATCTAATCCAACAATAGTCACCAGTCTTGAGGGAGGAAAGTCAAACCTTTGATCCCCCCCCTCTTTTCCCTCTCCCCTTCCACCATCTCCCCTCTCTCGCACCCGTAACTCAAACACGCCATCGACACGAATAACAAGGACGGATTACGATGTTATCGATTTCATTAGTACTGTACATTATGTATATCCTATTTCCGCACGCATGATAGGTAGGTATTCAGAGCGCATTCAAAAGCAGCACGCAGCACGCATCGCCAGAACGCCCGCCGCCTGGGTATTGTCCTTCCCTCCCCTCCCCTCTTCCCCTCCAGATTCATTTCCTTCGACTGCGGCGCGCCCGCACAGCACCGAACTTGCAAAATAAGGTTTAAATCTCCCTTTTCAATACCGCCGATGCACCCAGTAGCATCCAACCAAACATTAATACCACACTGACACTCACACACGTGCCATCACTTCCACCATAACCAGCCACTTCTCAAACATGCACCGCCTGCTGCACATGCGGATAGACCTGGATCAAGCGCTGCCACAGATCAGGGAACTCATTGATGAGAACCTCTGGATCAAAAGCCATGGCCACAAAGAGAGTCGAAACACCACTCTTGATAGGAACGAGGAAGATGTTGGCGATCTGCAGACCGATGAGGAACGCGAACGCCATGACGACGGCTGTGAATGCGTTGCCTTGGTTGTAGGCTGGCGCGGTGAAGGAGAGGTACAGGTAGGCGAGGAAAGAGCAAAGATAGGCTACGAAGACGGCGCCCATGGTTAGGACGGGGTTGATCAAGCATTCGTTGACGAGTGCGTCGATGCCGCGGTCTTTCATCATGGTCCAGGTTGTCTGCTTGGGTTAGTACAAGGTTGTGGCAAGAGGGAGATTTTTGCTTACCTTTGCAGCAGGGATGTATGCCTTTCCGTACAAGGCAATGTATGAGAACGCATACTCGTTAATGAATTGAATGGCCCAGTCCAAGATCCCGATGAAGCATTGCAAGCAGCAGAAGAAAGCGGCGCCGAGTAGATTGCCCTGTGCAGCTTCATTCTGTTGAGCAATCGAGCAAGCTTGACGCAAACATTGAATCAGAGCAACGATCAAGCTTCCGAAACTGATACTGCCGAAGCTGTAAGTCATCGAGCGCTTGAAAGCTCCACGAGTAGCTCCCTTGGGAACACCGCCGGGCTTTTGGGCGCAGAAATACCAGGATCCGTAAACGCCTGAGATAGTGACGTGAATGACATTCTTGATGACTTCGGTGATCCAGTAGCCAGCAAATGTGATGAAGACGAGAAGACCAATTACTTTGGCTTTGCTGCACCCACCATCTGACGAGCAAGAAGCATTATTTGGGTAATATCTCACGTATACGGAGACCATGGTGACTGAGAACCAAGCACCGAAGGCCGTGGCGATGAATCCTCCAATCGCAGATACCATGAAGACGTGTCCGTAGTTCTTGGAGACATCGATGACGGTTTGAAGCATCAGAACTGAGAAGGGAATGCGGGGGATCCAAGAGATGAAACAGATGATGTAGAATACCGAGAAAATGAGGTAGACGATTGCAGCGCTGTAATAGTGGCGCGCAAAGTAGACAATAGCGGTACCGATTCCGAGGACGATTTGAAGAATACCAGTGATCCAGATAGCCCTGTTTGAATGTCAATAAGTGGCACGTCTAAGTGGCAGCGTGGGTCTTACTGTTTAGTAAAAGCACGAATAATCCAGAAGTAAGCAGCAGAAGTAACAAAAGCCACAGCCAAGACGAAAGCGCTGTTGAGATCAGTATTCATCCCTGAATAAATGTCGAGGACAAACTTACAACAAGATGATGGTATTGGAGTTCAACGAGACGGTCTGGTTGCCATTGTAAATACCCCCACTACCACCAACAACATATCCACGGATCGCTAATCCCGAGACAGCACAGAATCCCAAGAAAGTAGCCAGGAACAGGAGCGCAGCCCAGATATCATTGTACTTTGGCTTGTCCAACTTGAATGTCTGCTCGAAACCAGACAGCTTCCCATTTGGCGCATTTTGCGGCGGCATGTTGTTTCCATAATTGGGAGGTTGCTGAGGGTACTGTTGGGGAGGACCTTGTTGTTGCTGCTGGTAGGGTTGTTGTTGCTGTTGTTGATATTGACCTTGAGGCTGCTGTTGGTATCCACCCTGTTGTTGATATTGACCTTGTCCATATCCCCGCTGGTCTTGCATACCGATATCTTGCTGGCCGGACTGGTAGTAGGCATCTGCCTCTCCGCCGTGTTGAGGTTGATTGTAAGCCATGATGTTTAATGCGATAGCTCTTGCAAACAATCGACAGACTGATCAATCAAACTCCCTCCTTCAGACCTCTGTCTGTTGGAATCTCGAATCTCCTGACCAAACGTACTCGCGCAAAAGAAATATCCCTCACGGAATAATAAACCACTGGAAGAATGATCACCTGTGCCGACGAGATGGAGATGTTGATGAGAAGAGGTGGGAGGTGTCGTCGCGAGACTGGAAATTAAACAAAAACTGTAAACGCGCCCAGCTAGCTGGACCAGGACTTAGTGACGTGCACTAGAGGAAGTTGTCCATGCCTCTTTCCTTCTAGACCGGGCCTTGATGCAGTGTATCGAGCTACATCCAGCCAATCGGGTTTCCTCTAGCTGGCTCCATATCAGCCCACCCAGATCTTTTGCCAACGGCAGCTGCGTGCCGGAACCGACTTGGTTATGGGGATCTGATACGACCTTTCTTCTTGAATTATAATATTATTTCAAACGTGTTCCATTACTTGCGCCAGTCTTTTTTTCCATATCTCATTTCATTTAATGCACATTCATTGAGTCCGCAATAGCAGATTCCTAAAGCGCAATCTATCAAATGTGTCTAGACCTCGACTCATGTTGGTTGGCCCTTCCTTTTGAGGGGACCAACCCAACCTCAGCTGAACAAGGTTCAGATAAGCTTGATTCCTGGTGCGATACGCACTATCGTTAATCTGGCTATGGGGATCGCAAAAGGGTTGGATTCTGGTTGGCCAATGGGGAGGGTGATGTCGAGCATGGGGCGTGAGGTGGCTTTTGCTTCGAGATTCTTTGTCATCAATCAGATGGGGACGGGGATGGGGATGATGGCGGATAATTATTGTGGCTGATGGATGGACTTTTACTTATTTGATAGGTATTTCTGCATCTTGGTTCTGAGGGAGAGTTATTGATAAGTAAGTGAATATCTGTATTCTCGAGATCGTATCGTAGTGTATTAGTAGAGGGAAAACGCACGTTGAGTTATACTTTGTGGTAGTATATTTAACTTTTCTCTCACATTTATCCAGGAAGTAAGTCAAAAATCGCGAGAGATGGACGTTTTGAAGAAGTGCTTCATTGATATTGTTCTAGCCGGCATTCTTTCGCTCTGCTAGCTAAACAACATAAAACTATCATACAAGGAACGATAAGAACCAAGTTCTGGGGTATTGAAAACAAATCGAAAAAACAACGATGACCTGCAGACAAGGTGCCTTGGTAGGTATCCAATCCATCATCTCCAACCCAAATGCGCCGAAGAAGAATTCAACGCTCAGTCGCTCAGTCTCTCATCCAACATATCAATTCATCATATCGTCTCATCCTGATATTCATCACCCCGCTCCCCAAGAGTGTCCAAATCAAACACCCGCCCGTCTCAACTGCGCCTCATCACTCTTCCTACTCCTCCCCCACCCCCTCGACCGATGCGATTTCTCCGTATACTCCCTCCTCTCCTTCCTCTTCCCCACAAAGAACTCCAGCACCCACGCCGCGCTCGCCAGGAACATGACCGCCACCGCAACCCACGTAATGATCAGATACTTCGTCCCCTTGTACGCATAGGCGCCAACATCATTGCCGTACTTGTTGATAATATGCACGGCTTTGTTCATGACGTACGTGACGAGGGCGGAGGATACGAGAAGGCAGATGAAGCTGAGTGATGCGAGACCCCAGTTCCCGAAGGAGATCAGCCGTGAGCCGTGTAGGAAGAAGGCGACTAGGGAGGCGATGATGGCGAGTCCGGCGGCGGCGATGCCAATTGCGTACAGGATGAAGACGGCGTTGAAGGCTACGTTTAGGGTGTCGAGACCCTTTTGGATGTCATCTGGCCAGTTGATGTCGGAGAGATTGATTTTGAGGGGTCCGACTTCGAGTTGTTGGTTTAGGACTTCGTCGAGATCGAAATCATCTGTTGTAAATGTTAGCTGGCTGTCCCTCTTTGTCTTGGTAGATTGTTGTGTTGGAGAGAATCTGACTTACACATAGCGGTTCTATTCGAGCAGGATGTGACGTTCTTGCTCGCTCCCTTCGCAGTGGCATTTGGCTTGTATTCTCCCTCGCACATATCCAACAGATGCAAGCTATACCACTGATGGATACCCAGCTCCTTTGCCAACTTATCCGCGATATCTGCCACCAAGTCGTTGAATTCATTCTCGATCGTATCCGTAACGTTGTCCTTGATGTCCGTGAAGAAGTCTCCGATCTTGTCGGCTGTAGAAGTAGCTGTTGCGGCCGCGGCAGAGGATGTGGTCGTTGCGCTTGGGTCGTCCGAGCCGAGGATGTTGTGACCGAGAGTAGATGTGTTGAGCTGATGGGGGAAGTCAATTAGTTACTGCGTCTGCGAATCTGCGAAGGGAAGAGGAGAACTTACTGTGATGATATGGTAATCTTCCATAAACGCCTTCTTGCTGCCCGCGAAGAGACAAAGCATAGAAAGTATGAATCCCACAATGGCACAAGCCAGCGGGAAGAGAGCTGTGATCCTCATATCGAGTACGAGTAGTGAGTACACCTGCGCTTGCAAGTAAAGAATGAGAAGCTTCTGCGTTCAAGTAGTAGTAGTCGTAGTATGTAATCCAAGAAGTATTTGTTAACGTAACGAGAGAAAACAAGAAGACGTTGGAAGAAAGGTCGACTGGCCAGTACTTATCTCAGATCCAGTGAATAACTCACGCTCCTTTCTTCTTTGAGCCTTACCCTGGAAGGCCCAAAATCAAGATGTCTTGCAAACGACATCATCTCGTCTCCAACAAACACGCCATACCATGCCCAAGACAGCACTCTCTCCCAGTCAATAAAGGGAAACAACAGAAAAGATCCTAGGCATAAGGAACCAGACCAACCAAGCACCAGCGCTAGCATAGCATAGCAGTAGCCCACGCAGACGACCCCGTGTCCCCACGACCTAGTCTGGTCTGCCCTGCCACAATCCATCCCATCAATCAAGACAACATCTCCGACTCACCAGGCCACTCTTCTCCATTCCATCCAATCTCCAGAGTCATAAAACGGGCGTCTGGTTGCGTTGTCGTTGTGGCTCTACGTCATAAGCGCAGGAAAAGCTGGCCAAACACAGGGCGATCATTGAAAACAGGCTGGAAGCGAGCTCTTTATCCCTGCCCTGCCCTGCCCCAGCGCTTTTTACCCACCCATCCCTTCAGGGGTGGTGGCTTCCAAGGTTCAGCGTCACATCACAGCTGTTCCCGGCCACTTGTTTTGCGGCCCGCTTTGAACGTTGAAACCTTGGTTTTTGGGACAACACTTTATTTTTATTTTGACTGTTGGGTGTGGAGCGGAATTTGTGAATGGCTTCAAACTTATTTTGACAGGTCTTGGAAGAGTTGCAGCGGCCCGTGGGATATAAATAGAATGGACCTTGAATGAGGTAGTCTACTCATGTGATTCCCATCGCGTGGACTCACATATTGAACTCTCCTCTCCCGTGTTGCTCTCCTTGCCGAGGTATCGAGACGCGTATTTTTAGTGAACGATACTACTGTACAGAGAGTACTACTTAAATACTGCTATCTCGTACTTGGTCTGGCTTGAGCTAAAAGTACAGTAGTCTTGTCCGATAGGGAAGCCCCTTTTTAATTTTTGTTCATGTGAAGAAAGGGGAGAAAGGGGATACGAAATTCCCCAGCGATCGGCTTTCCTAGTTGAACTACAGTTCGCTATTTGCACATCTGGGACGGCTTCATTGAGTAACTACCTACAAAGCAGATTCTCGGCCAGCGCTGCATTAGTCGGCACGAAGAAACGAGTCGGTTCATCTGGCCTGTTCATCTTTTTACGATTCTGCACCTTAAGTGAAGATAACATAGGGGGAAGGTAAGTGGGCAATGTAAATTGAATTGGTTTTCAACATTTTCATTTTATTAATCCGAAGGACCGCAATCTATGCCGCAAACCAAACCTCTCAAGACAAAATGGCTCGCCCATACTGCCTTCAATACTATCAGCTTCATGGTGAACCTCCCCTCACAAATGATCTATAAATCATCTGCCACCCTACGCCAAACGCCAGATTTCGACCACCCTCATGCCTCGGTTCAGGATTAAAGTCGCCATTTTCGGGACAGACACTCTAGCTGTTGAGATAGCTCCTGATAGCACCCTGCAATTTGGTCGCTCCCTCGCCTAGAACTTGAGTAAGGTTCTCCAAATCATCGCCTGCAGTGACACCAAACTTGCGAACGAAATCCTTGGCAGCACTCTCCAAATCGCCGTAGTCCTCTCCAGCATCCTCCTCCTCGGGTCTGCCAAAGTATGCGTTCGATGAGATAGATGTAGCGCCCTCGAATCCTTGTAGCCGGTTCTTCGCTTCCGATTGTGCGTTGGGATCGAAAGCTCCTTTGCCGAAGAATTCGTCTGATGATATACCCTTCTGGGTTCCGAACTTTTGGCGAGCGTATTTTTGGTCATCCTCTGTGAAGTTTGTTAGCATGGAATTTATAATGGTAGCTTCCTGTCTTACCTTCTGCCTTGGATGGACCAACAGAGCCAAACCCTCCCATTTTCTTTGGAGCCGCTGCTGGCTTGCTACCACCAACTTGTCCAAATCCTAGACGTCCCATACCCATTCCAAGTCGCTCAACGTCGCTGTTGTTACGTCCTCTGGAGTTTCCGGGACTGATAGGCGTTGGAGATGCGATATTGGGCAGATCTGCAGCTTTAGAAATAGTCGACTTCTTGGTGACAGGAGCCTCTTCCGCATCCGGGTCGTATCCCAACTTTGCGATCCTCTCGGCTTCTTCCTTGGCCTTCTTTTCTGCGGCATCAAAATCAATCACATCTCCTGTGACCTTCTTTGCTCCCAATTTTGTCTTCTTAGCTCCCAACACGTTTGCTTTACGTGGCCCTGATCCAATCGCAGTCCCTTTGCGCAAAGCAGCAGACGAAGTGGTTCGGCTTGCAGTCGGGGCAGCGCCGCCTGCCAATGGAGAAGCGGCTCGTGCAATGCCATTCCCACTCCCATTCGCGTTCCCTGCATTGAGGAATGGTGAAGGAGTTCTACCCACGACAGGGGGAGTCGCAGTTCGGGAAACGGGTGGTGTAGGCTTTTTGATTGTTGGTTTATCCCAAGAGGAGAAGAAATCGTCATCTGGTTCGCCGGCTGGGGTAGAGGTGCCATCGGGTCCATTACTCATAACATCGGTGATGTATACAACATGGGAATTTTCGAGGTCACCGTCGGCTTTAGCAATCGCCAATCTGTATATCAATTAGGGGTGTTGGGAGGGGGACCATGGAACACTAACTGTTGAGCTGCATCAGCTTGCGCGAGATCCTTGAGCCTTTGGGTGTATTTGTCGCAAATGTCCCTTGTATACTTTGTCTCGGGGTTCTTGCTGTCCAGCATAGAACGTCCACCAGTCTTCTGCCAGTACTTGGTTGCTGCTTCATTGCCACCGACTTTCATAATTCGAAGTTGGTTCCAGGTCCATTTGCCTGCATGTGTTAGCCATGACGTTTCTCCTTCCGGGACCTGAAGATCCTACCATCGAGAGTGAGTGACCGCACAAATGTACGATGAGTTCCTAGACCTCGATGTACTGAGGAGCATTCGATGCAGAGGTAGACTGCTAGATTGGTCGAGCACCACGAGGGGTTGTTCTTTTTGCAATCGAAGCACACCTGTGGCATTCGGTCAGCTCAGCTCAGTCTCTCGCACTCAACCGGCGCATGTAGTTCCCTCGCACGGCAATAACAGAAAGTTAATATGTGCCGGCCACTCTTTCACTCACTTTATTCGCAGGCTTCGTCTTGAGTTTGGCAAAGATGGCCTTGACCTCCTCGGCCGTGGCCAGGTAGGTACTTTGCTCCGCCTGAGCCTGTTCCGGCGTCGTTGCAGACATCGTAGGTTCTGTTTATCTCTGCTGGCAGAGGCGATTGGGATTCAACTATGCAAGTGGGACAATATGGTTGTTGTGTTGTGTTGCGGTGTTCTCCTATTTCGGGGGGCGCTGGAGTGGAATTATATCGAGGAGCGGGCCAGATTGTCGATTGGGGATTCGAGCCAAGCCTTGGATGCTGCTTGTGCCGAAAATAGACTAGCGGTATTTCCCCACATCAAGCTTCAAAACCATGAGCTTCAAGTAGAGCTTGTAGATGTCAACAGTCAACAAGCTTTTCTTCAACTCTAGAAACCTATCCAACCCCTCATTATGAATTCAATACGTCATCCGATTCTGCTCAAATGCCCGGCGACCCTCCGCCCTATTGTAGCCGCGCGACTGTATGCAACCCAGACAGGTCTCGGAACAACTGGTAGTGCTCCTCGGCCAAGAAGAAAGACAGTAACACCATTCAATGATGATGGCAGAGTGGCCTGGGGTGAGCTTTCAGCAGGAGAAAAGGCTGCAAGGACAACGCAACAGACTTTCAATTTCAGCTTCATTCTACTCGGTGCTGTTTTGACGGTTCGTCTTCCTACAAGCCATATCCTGCAGCAAGCAGCTACTAACCAGATCAGGGAGGCGTGGGATATGTTATGTGGACAGAAGTCTTCTCGTTCGACAGCAAAACAGTACATTTCAACAAAGCCGTCAATCAGGTGAAGAAAGATGCGCGATGTACGGATCTACTAGGCGATAGCAAAAAAATAACTGCATATGGAGAGCCAACATGGAATAAGTGGGCGAGAGCGAGACCAATAGCGTATGTTTTGCTATGGAGGACATTTGTATTCGCTGACAACTCTCCAGGTCAAGCACACGGAAAGATCAATATGGCAGGGAACATCTGATTATGCATTTCAATGTAGGTTCTGAACCCTGATACCTCGGACAAAATTAACTCTCCTCAGGTGGAAGGGCCTCTGAACAATGGTGTGGTCAACTTACACATGATAAAACCATCGGCGGAAAGCGAAAGTGGTGGAGAGTTTGTCTACAAGTACCTCACATTGGACGTCAAAGGTCACCAGAGGATATATCTGGAGAACGCCGATGCAACACTCGATAGTCCTGCGAAGAACAAGTCCAAAATTTTCGGGATATCCTGGAGATGAGGGACGCTATACAAAACTCACCAGGGCCTGTTATGCCAATCCGATGAGTAGGCATCAATCGAGAATCAATAAGTCAACAAAGAGAGTTGGATGGCTTCCCATGTTGGCGCCGTCGAAGAGAAGTTTGATTGCTTCGGAGAGCAAATCCTGCTTTCCATAGGTTTGTTTAAAATTCAAACCCGAGGATGACATACACGTGCCACTGAGCAAATGATCTCGCCTTTCAGCCATGCCGCATGTCATCGCCGTCAGCTGCAGCCCCTCAATGGTTGATGTTAGAATCCAGAAGACCGGGAAACGCGGGTTTACTGTTTGGAAACATGTAAAATATACCATTGCTCTACTGTACTGATAGTGACTCAGAATTGGCATTGAAAAGGTCATCACTATACTCTTGCTCCTGTTTCTTTGATGAATTTGCTTCATATACTTGCAATACCACATATCAGTGCCATCTACCATGCATAGCCACTCCTTTTTCTACCTTCTGCTAGAAACATTTAGTTCGACGTGAAACGATGTTCATATATCTAACCTATGACCTAAACCCCCGAAAGCACGACATTAGGCACTTTACAAGCAGTCCCAAATCATGACTGTTGGATCCGAAAACCCCCGTCCTGTCTTTTTCTCAAGAAAGGCCCGATCATGACTACAACAGCACAGCTCCCGGGGCACTTATATTAATATACTAAAATCATAGCAGATTCAACATGAATAGTGAGTGAGATTAACGAAGAAGATTTCAACTCATTAGAGTGAATAGTTATTGTTTTCCCCAGCGATTCTGTCCTTACCTTGTTGCATCTCTTCCGGGTATTACCTAGAGTGAAGTAAATTTATACCCAACTGCAAGGTAGACGTCGGCAGATAAACAGTATGGCCCGTCAACTCTTTCAAGTGGATTGCAGTTCTAATTACAAAAACACATTTATGGACCTGATTTTATAACGATGGGCTTTAGATCAATCACCGGGGGATATGGGGATGGGCAGTTATTTCATGGAGTAGGTATATCCAATTCCATTATATGAGGGTCTGATCAGGTAAATCTCTTCTTGATGGTGACTCCACCACTACTCTTCACCATACCTCTCAATCGCAATGCCAGAGAGATTCTCTCGACCCCCAAGCTGAAACTTCTACATGTTTTGCAAACTTGTTTATTCATTGTTAACCGCACCTAAAGTACAAATGACACATTCCACCCTCCACCACACATACCAAGCCAGTTGCGACATACAAAATGAAGAGCAAACACTTCATCAGACGAAGGCCGAAAAGTAAACAAGCCCCATCCTTCAAAAATCGCCCAACGCCCGCTCGCCGCAATGCACTAAAGCAAAATATCGACACCATCGTACCCTACAGCTACAGAAGTTATACACAGGCACGATATCGAACGTCATTAGTTTATTTTTTTACTACATAGCTTGCTCAATCGGCAGTCTCGTGCTTGATGTTGGGGGTATATTTGTGTCTCGAGGTCCACTGCTGGTTGAAGTAGTTCTCGAGGTTCTCACATTGGGTGAAGATGGGGTCGTCCTTAGTCCAGTACTCGTAGCAGTTCTTGAAGATCTGGCGGACATCTTCCTCGAACTCAGCTGAGGTGCTGTACTCGTTCCGCTCCATCTTGGCTTTGATGGTGGTCAGGTCCATGGGCTTCTTGATAACCTCTAGGTAGTTAGGTACGTTGTCGGCGACAGGATCGACGGGATGCTTGAATGCCTTGACGAGTCGAGTCCAGTAGCCCGGTCCGAGAACCATGCGTGAGATCATGCCACGACAGAACTCGAGATCTTTCTCGGGAGACAAGGGAGCGCCGTCGGTGGATGAGGTTTGGGCTTTGCTCTTGCGGCGGATGGGCTCGGAGCGGCGTGCTTGCTTCTTGGCTATTGGCTTGATTTCGTATGGATCATCAGGGCCGGTGGCACCCACTCCAACGTCAGACTTTCGACTACGCTTGTGGGATGGGTTGGATGGGTTGGATGGACGTGGAGGTGGAGGTGGAGGGTCGACATCAATCTCCATTGCTGCCATTGGCTGCATGAGAGGTTGGTTTCGAACGGCTTGCGGTGTGAATGCTGGGGTTGCTGGAAGCTCACTCATAACGATGACAAGTTCGCTGAGTATCTCTTGGGGAAGCGACTTGGCAAATGCGTTACGAGCCTCGGGGGAAGCACGCACTGGAATTGTTAGCACAGCCCGGTCATGAATTTCAATGTAGACATACTGTGCTCAGCAGCCCATCCAACCAACATGAGTCTCAATCCACTTCCCTCATCGGTCTCTTTCCAAGCTTGAATGAGAAGCGGTGTGCCAGGGATGCAAGAAGTCTCTTGACGACGCTCAGACATAGTGTCAAGAACAGCAACGCGTAGTGGAGCCATTCTCAACTTTGTAGCCAGCTTCCACACGCCCATGAGAAGAGGGTAGTCTGGAATAGGTCGTCCATGTGCCTTGTCATAGACCTTGCCTGTATAGACGAAATTCTGGAAGCAGCCAAAGATATCTGGGGTTGTGTCTGGAAGCTTTACGATAAACTCAACCTGGTTGTCGGAGCCATTCTTCGTGAACCATTCGCGGTAATAGGGAGATTGGGCGCAGAGGAGGGCTTTTTGTAGACCAAATGGAATCTCATCGGGGCCGACGAGGATGATGACGAAGAGAGGATGTGCTTCACTGCTTTTGTGTCAGTATATCGGAAATGTGAAGGGTGGGAAATGAGCTTTGCTTCAACATACTGCCATGAAACTGTGTTTGAAGATTCGCCTGCCTCAGCAGTGAGATCAACACCTCGATACGGCATGGCTTCAAATCTGGGAGTACTTGGCCGCAGGGCAAATTGCCGTGCGGGTTGAAAAGCGCGGGGGTGGGCCTCCTTTGAAGCAGAGGCGGAGGCTTGGGCGAGCTTGACCGGCGTTGAGTTTTTGTAGGCGATGGTACTTGAACCGTAATACGCGATTTCTTCGGGGGTGAACGAGGTGTTGCTATCACCGCTCAAAGTCAGTATTGTGCTGTTGAAATGGGTGGGTATCTCATCCGAAGAGGGGCAAATGAGCAACGCTCAGAATCATCCACAATGAGGGCCATCTTGGCTAATACCATGCGATATGAGCTCTAATATAAGTTGCCAGTGAAGAAGAAGCACGTTGTGCTCATTTTGAGTTGATATGTGCGGCTGCTGTGCGATCGCAACACATGTGGTCGCCGTCCTCTCATCTGGTGGGGACTGGGACAAGCTAAGAAAGAAATCTGTGAGAACGTCTCATCGACATACCTTGGTTCTTGAACACCGTTTTCAATTGGCGACTTCATTGCATTCATTGCATTGTTTTGCTGTCCGGGGACGTGGTTGTCATCATTGAGGTCCATTGCGTTCATGTGTGGAAAGAGAGGTTGATTCTCTGCATGAGATTCCGTTGGGCGAAGAAGGACACAAGTGCGATTCCTGCCTTGCCAGGCATCAACTCATGGCAGTAGACATCCACCCCAAGAATCATGATCAAAGTTACAACTGGTGACTGCGACTTTCGTGTTTAAAAAACTGTTATGATTTTTGCTGATTATCAGCTATGTATTTATGAAAACAAAAATAGATCTTCTAGGTTTTAAATTGGTGAATTTATAACGCTTCCACAATCCAGCTAAGCGAACATCAACTGTGCTATTATACATCATTATCAGGACACAAAACTATGTTCTTTATAAACAATCCATGGCCAAAGGGATAATATATCGAGTTTGTTGTTTACCAAACTTAAAGCAGAGGGAACAATTGAAAAACATTTGACCTAACGAGCAAGGGTTAAAAAGCAAAGCGAGGACGATTTGTTTACACTTGCTTGAAGACTTTTTATTTTCTGTTCGTATTGTACAAATTCATGATTCCCATCATGAATAATTGAGCGTAGAGCAATTGGTCAATTAGTCGCTTCATAGTTCAGCCAAGCTCTCTGCCATCCTCGTCTGCTTCATCAATCATCATCGTT
This sequence comes from Cadophora sp. M221, assembly GCA_017366145.1. NCBI lineage: Eukaryota > Fungi > Ascomycota > Leotiomycetes > Helotiales > Ploettnerulaceae > Cadophora > Cadophora sp. M221. The sequence goes on along the minus strand of JAFJYG010000070.1, from coordinate 62,160 downwards.
TTTTTAGTCTCCGATTCCCTCACCCTCATCACTTCATCTGAATCAACGTCAGACTCCTCATCGCTTTCTTAGTCTCTGTTTCCCCCATCCTCGCCACTCTCAGCCAAACCAACATCAGACTCATCGCCGTAATCCTTCGCGAAAATCCTGCAAGATTCGAAAGGTGAGCGCTCTTCCTTCACACTACCACCCACGTATTTCAAAATTAGCTCCCCATCCTTATCTCTCCCCTCAAAATGGCGCACTGATATACATCTATAATCCTTCGGCTCGAGTTCGTACACGGCTTCGGTGACATTATGCATGAAATCCGTAGCCAAACTCTGGATAGCATCAACATTCTCGTGCCATCCGTCCAGAAGATAATTTCCGCCGAAGATGCGAGGGTTAAGCTCCTCTTCATCGAAAAAGCTAGAAATTAAGCTAGCTTGATTCGAGTAAGGGGCATCATTCTCATCCTCATCCTCTGTCTCGTACGTATCCTCGTCGTCGCCTTCGTGGATTGTAAGACATGCGTCGCTGAACACAAATCCTGTATTCTTCGGATCCGTAACTATCTCTATAGTCTCAAGCTCAGAGAACATCTTGCGCAACAGCGAACCCCAGACTAATTCATGCCACACGCCTTGGGGATGATCGCGGATCGTGTAGTAGATCTGACGGAGGTCGATAGCTAGGTGAACAATGTCGTCGCCCATCAATGTAGATGGACAGATCCAGTCTACAAGCTCGTCCGGGTGGGCGTCATCGAACGCGACTGAGTCGAGAAGCTCCTGGAGATTCGTGATGTAGACTGTTGTGACGTCTGGATTGTATTGGATGTACGACCTGGGGACATCCGTTTGCAGCCGCGCCCACACATAATTTCTGGCAATCTTCCAAGCTTCATTTGTCGCCGATAAGAGAGCACAAGGCGGTGCTTCCGTTGTGAAGTAGATACCGAGCAAGGGTTGTTGGCAGTCGCAGTCGTGGTCTCCGGAGGGATCATTGCATCGGTATCTGTGAACGCGGACTTTGAGTATGTCAGGATAGAAGATGTCGTAAAGCCAGATCATGTTTCGTAGTTCGAGAGGGAGCCTAGGAAAGGGGTGGAAGGTGGAGTTCGCATTGTCGAGGTTGGGCGTGAGACGATCGAGCGGAGAGGGTGCGCTGATACCAGAGTTGGAGACCAAGGCCCCCGAGGCTGGAACGTAATTCGTAGCCATATTTGCGCCTTGCTGTGATGTATCAGTATGAGGAATAGCAATTGAGAAGCGTTGAAAGATAATAGATGAAACGTTGGGGATGCGTACCGAAAGTCCAAGGCGTTGGTAGCAATTGAGATCAAGATAACTTGGCTGAGATATAGTGTCACGATTGAAAGTTTGGAATTCACAACCTGGGAGAAATTCTTTGTGGGAAGAGGTCATGCGTCGTTTGGTCTAGCCAAAATGGGAATGTCTCGAGTTTGATACGGAAAAGAAGAGCCAGAACTAGCTGACATACTGGAACTACCTTCCCGCAGAGCTAGAAGTACACCTGGGGTGTGGCCCCGCAATACTCATTCATAGACAACGAAATGACCGTAGTTATGAGCTTTGAACTCTTGAGTTTGCAGCGCAGAAGTCTCATGCTTATTTTAAGAGCTATGCTCAAAGGAAGGAATATCATAACTAAAAGCTGCCCACAATGGGGACAAAATTTCCTATGGGCGGCTTGTCAAATGGACAAATCGAACTCTAAAACTTAGAGTCTAATGATGTTCATGAAATCGGTGTACAGTATTGAGTTACAGAACTGCAATTAACTGTTGACTATGGGGAGTTCTTGTGATACTGAAGTAAACAAGGCTCTGGCAGTGCCGTTCAAGTCCGATTTGCTTCACACCTGGTATTTTCCATTAACCAACAGCCCAAGACGGCTGAACAGAATGTCAGGGATAATTATTTAGGTTATTGACGATAGACTGGTGTATTTATTAAAATAGTTTCAGCCATCTGTCTTGTGGGCGTGAAGAAAATGCATCTTTCGGTTAACTCGAATTAGCGAGCCCCTTTCACCATTTGACAGGAGACATAACACCTCAAACGAACGTGAACTCCAGTTCAATAGCTTGGATAAAGACTTTTCATTAACTAAATTCACAGACCAATGATTTGGGTCACAAGACTAAATGCTCTATTGGCCAGAGTAGAGGGCAGGGGTAACTAGCATCCTGACTACAAAAGACCCAAGCTTCTGCTTTCTAATTCTGTTTTCCCAACAACCCAAACTCAAATTAAAGATTCTCTGGCTTCACACACTCACAGACCCAAACTTTAATCGGATTATTGCCAAACACATCCTACCGGCGTAAGTCTCCCAGGAAGCAGACTTAGCTGTGACTCATTTTCCCCTCCGCGAGAACTGACATATGTCTACAGGACATAAACATCAACATCATGCCTTCCCTTCAATACGAGACCACCAGCGACCTCCCTGCTTCCCCAGAAACGACTGCTGCAGTTGGAAATGGCGCCAATGACCTGGAAAGAACCGCTGTTGAGCTAATGAAAGCTCGCAACGGTGAAGAAACACACCTTACCTCAATCATCAACATCGTCCGTGCTGCTCCCTTGACCTCAAACCCCACTACAGCTTCTACCCAGGAGTCTAAGAAGTTAAAGGAGTTCAAGATATTCCCAAAGCTCCCCCTGGAGACCCGCCAATACATCTTCAGACTAGCTAATGATATTCCTGGGTACCTCGAGGTTCAGATCGACATTGCCGAAAGCAACGACTGCCTTAAAGCATACGGTCCCCACGATTGTCAAGAAAACCATGGCGAAAATACCTCCTTCGCGGTCATCACTTTCACAACTCCCACGTCCCCTCACCCTCTCTTCTCCGTTTGCAAGGACTCCCGAAATGAGCTCATCCGAACTACAAAGGGCGTTCTTCCAGCTGTAAGCGGAGCCAAGATTCTCTTCGATCCCGTTCATACTACAATCTACATCAATGTAATGGGCAATTTCTTGAGCGTCATTGACTACCTTGGCGGTTGGGCCTTCTGCTGCAAGAAGTTCTGCTACCGGTTCCAAGCAATCCAAAAGTTGGCTATCGATTGGAGATGCTGCATCCATCCTTCAACATTTCAAGACGATCCCTGCCGAAGCGACGGTTGCGACGATGATGACGAGAACGATTACGCGGAGACGTGCGACGATTTTGACTCGACCACTGGACCTCGTGAAGGTGTCTGGGGTGGGATCTTCAAGGCAGCTTTTTTCGACCTGAAGGCTTTGGAGTATGTCTTGTTCTCGAGAAATGACTACGATGGGCCAGATAAGGGAGATATGACTGGCTTTAAGAGAGAGAGATCTTCAAGGCTATTAAGGAGAGATACATGGCCGGAGAGGATGAAAATGGAGGCGAGACAGTTGAAGATGATGATTCCGAGGAGGAATTTGAATCCTTTCCCGAGATTACCACCCACTCTGGCCATCTCCGATCCATGGAACCTAAGCCAGTCCGTGGTGAAGTTCATCACGGAGTTCCCGAATCATATTGGCCATTTTGGGGATGATCTTCCAGTCCTATTTTCCTTCTCATTACGGGCCCAGAGCTGCATTGCGATAGGTTTTATACTTTCCGCCGGGGCAGGGCTTGCTTTGATATTTATTTTCACGCTCATTCTAGGCATTTCTTTGTCAATATGGAGATGGACAAGAGAAAACTGCAAAGAAACGAGCTATTGAAGATACTGTGTAGTCAGAACGAGATATGCCTCGAGATCATCTTTCGATTTCTTCTGACAGTTATTCTTCTTTCCTTTTCCCCAGAATGAGCACGAAGTCACACTGCGAAGGCTTCTTAGGTTTTTGCATTAAAACGAGTTACACATCAATGAATGGAAATGGTTTACTTAAACATTGCTATTTAAGTTTTAAGACCCGTGAAGAATAATACAGGCTGAACGGGCTAACTTTCAGGGTACTAAGGGGGATTCCCAGGCAGGGAAGCGCTGTAAATACAGGGCTTCGTGCCAAGAAAACCTACCAAACTATATCTCATAGCTGAGCGATGACTCAGCGACAACAACCATCAAGTCACTTCATTTAATATCAACCATCGTCAACTCTATTTCGTCAACCAGCAGCTAGAATTCTCTGGTAAGTAATAATCTCTGCCCGAGCTACTGTAAAACCCGGATTACAAACTAAAAGAATGAGCAGCGATCAAAATTATCATCACCTGTTTTCAGAGCCTTGGAAATTCTCGTCCAAACCTCATCATGTCAACACCGCCTCAAGTCCGCGTCGGCGTCGGCGTCTTCATCCTCCAAACAACCTCAGAATCTCCTTCAAATCCCTCCTTCTTAATAGGGAAGCGTATCGGCTCCCACGGATCCGGAACCTATGCACTCCCAGGCGGCCATCTCGAGTTCGGTGAAACTCTCGAAGAGTGCGCTGCTCGTGAAGTTCTGGAAGAGACGGGTCTGAAAGTATCTAACGTCAGATTCTTGACCGCAACGAATGATGTGATGGAGAAGGATGGGAAACATCATGTTACACTATTCGTGGTGGCTGTGAGAGATAATGAGGGGCAGGTTCCGGAGGTGTTGGAGAAGGAGAAGTGTGAGGGATGGGAATGGATTCGGTGGGAGGAATTGGTGAGATTGGTTGAGAAGGATGGGAAGGGTGAAGAGAGTCAGAGGAGACTGTTTGTGCCGTTGTTGAATCTGGTTAGGCAGAGACCTGGCGTGGTTCCTAATCTCACTTGAGCTTGAGGCATCGTGGATAAATGGTTTGCGAAGGAAATTAAAGTTGTTGGAAGAGGACCTTGAAAGCCGCGCCAACAAACTAGAGCGACCAGCCACAGAGATAGGGAAGAAAGACTTTACTTCATCCAATGGGAGTGGGATAACTTTCAAGACAGCTAGAGACGCTAGCAGTAAGAGATGAGAATTGATTTCGGAAATCATAATCACCCACGGAAGCTAGCTACATTCAGGAAAAGAGCAAATACCAAACATGGCCGAGTCCCTGATACATGATACCGTTGCAACGGATACTGAAACATTTTACTAAGAGCGCAGCATATATGTACTACGCATAATTTGACCGCAGCACCCCCCATTTTGGAAGCCCTCGGCCTAAGAGACAGTTCTACTTAGGCTATATCATAAAGTCGATTTCAACAAGGGATTGTCTAGTTACTCAAAAGTCCTTCTGTTATATCTAATAGTTCTTTTCTGCCAGCACAGGAAGAAATTAGCGCTTTCGATGGCGGTGCCCTCCCCACCAAATTCCCGGGTCTTGGTATATAAAACCAATGCTTGTCCCAGACATACATTTCAACAAGACTAGCTTTGACCTCCATCTTCTGCACTTGAACATCCTTGTTTAGAGCCCAATTCTTATTCGTGGAATAATAGAAGATGTCGGTGGAGAAGGTTTTCCCGTGGTAGCTCGAATAGTTCGAGTTTCATTGTCCAAAAGTGGGATCTGGGGAGCGCGCTACTCCACATCGCGGACCGCCAAGATCAAAATTCTCCACGGGGATGAGATGAAATCAATGGGGCCCAGGCAATCCTTTGCCTTAAAAGCAACGTTATCGTTAGTGGGGTAACTCATGGCCTGCTGAGTGAGGATCAAAACTGACTCGTGTGGATATCCACCGCACTTCGGACATCTTGCCGAGTGCTTCGCTCTGTCACCGGATATCACCTATAAGATAGCGACAACCCTCGAATGTTGAATCGTTTGCATCTCATTCACCTTAAACTTTCGTTCGATCGACATTCAGAATGGACAACTTTACCAACGAGACCAAGAAGGCTGATGTCGACCACGAGAGCGTTGTCGGCGATATCGAGGATAGCAAAGTAGCTGCCGAGATTGAACGTCATATCAACCAACCTCATGCCGCGATCTACGCAGAAGCCATTGCAAGATATCCCAACGATGATGCTATCGATCAAGGCGATGAAGCGAGACTGAAGCGAAAACTCGACAAGAGAATCCTGCCCCTTCTTGGAATATGCTACTTCTTCTATGTGAGTTGTTGCTTGATTTATGATAAAAATATCGCTAACCATCTGGCTTCAGTATGTCGATAAGACAACTCTATCTTACGCAGCAATCTTTGGAATCAAAGAAGATCTCAACTTGGCCAAGACCGAGTATAGCTGGCTTTCATCTGTTTTCTATTTCGGATGGCTGTTCTGGGCCATTCCATCCAATTTGATCATGCAGAGATGCAGACCTGGATGGTGTAAGTGTCACTTCCAGATCTTCCTTTTCTGGACAGACTCTAACTTCTTTACCAATTAGACCTGTCGTTCAATATCTTCATGTGGGGAGCTTTGCTGATGGCACAAGCTGCTGCAAAGAATTTTGCTTCCCTGGCTGCTCTCCGAATCCTCTCGGGCGCGTTCGAGGCGATAGCTGACCCGGCCTTCATGTTAATAACATCCATGTAGTAAGTTGATTGATTCTTGTATTTATTTACTTCTCTCCCTTCTGAGAACAATTCACAAGTCAGTGGTCGCTGACTCTTTGATTCTCTAGCTATACCAGAGCCGAACAGCCATCAAGAATCGCCGCATGGTACGCCTGGAATGGAATCGGAGTAGCTGGTGGTGGGCTGATTGGTACGCTGTCCAAGTTTCTCTGACATATAGAAAATTCTAATCAATGAAGGTTATGGTATCGGCAACATCAAAGGTGCTCTCCAATCCTGGAGATACGAGTTCCTCGTCGTAGGCGCTGTCTGCTCAGCATGGGCCCTCGTCCTAGCCATTCTCCTCCCCAACTCACCCATCACATTCTGGGGGTTCAGTCATGACGAGAAACTCCTCATGATCGCACGCATGCGAAAGAACCAGACCGGAATCGAGCAGCGCCGCATCAACTGGTCGCAGATCAAAGAAGCCTACATGGACTACAAGACTTGGCTGTTCGTCCTCCTTGGATTCGTTGGTAATGTCCCAAATGGTGGCATCAGTAACTTCTCTACGCTGGTTATTCGAGGATTGGGGTTCAATACCCTGCATACTGCGCTTCTTGGGGTTCCGCAAGGTGTCATTGTAGTGATTTGGATTGGGCTCGGCGCTTTGGCAAATAGATACATGCCAAAGAACAGCCGGACGCTCATCTGCGCGTTGTTCATGCTTCCAACCATCGCAGGAGCCTTAGGATTTCTGCTGGCTCCAACAACGGCATATGTTGGCCGTCTGATCTGTTTGTACGTTCTCTCCTCCTCCGCACCCTCTCTGATATCAACTAACACTGCCCAGCTATCTCACCGGCTCCTATCAAGCATCATTTGTTCTATCCCTCTCCCTCGTAACATCCAACACAGGCGGTCAATCCAAGAAAATGATCGTCTCCGGCATGATCTGGTTCGGCGCATGCGTTGGCAACATTGTATCGCCATTCTTCTACAAGACCGAACAAGCACCCAACTACCCCTTAGGTATTGGTTCATTACTCGTTGCGAATTTCATTGAGTTAGCCCTGTTCTTCGTATTCCGCTACTCGTTCATCTGGGAGAACAAGAAGAAGGAGAAGCGGAGAGCGGAGTTGCGAGAGAGTGGGGTTGTGGAGGGTGATGAGAGTCTCAATGCTACAGCTTTCACGGATATGACTGATAAGGAGAACCCGAATTTTGAGTATGTGTATTAAATAGGCATGGGTGTTGGTTGTTGGGAGAATTCAAGAGTTTGGAAGGCCAATTTTGTTGATACAGGATATCTAGCAGCAGTGATGCTTTGAGAATCATAAGGGTAGAAAGAAGCATTTCCAGGCTTTGAAACAGTCAATGATCACTGGAGAGAGAAATTGGTTTATGATGTGCCTTGACTTCTGTATTGACTGAGTAGGCATTCCTAGCTAGCTACCTCGTAGGTAGGACTGTATGCACTCTTCCCCGTAATTCCATGTGTAACTCAATGATGTCTAATGCGAGCGAAGTGTCCATCGCTCACCCCAGTATCCAAAATTGAATCGATCAGCAGAATCTCCAATCTCCAACACCTCCAAGTTGATCTCCCTATCCAATACCCTACTGTCCGAAAGATTCACACCGGAGTGACAGTAGAAAGTTGGTCTTTTGGCCTTCTCAAAGTTATTGGGGTCCTCCGTCTCAATGTCATCCATAACCTTTGCTAGGAAATCACCCATAATTTCGGCGAGGTCGTCGGGAGATACGATATTGCATAGTTTGTCATTGCGTACCATTTCCGCTGACGCACTTATCCGACCGTCCCTCTTCCACTCCTGGGTTCCGATACAGTCTTCGGAATCACTGTAGATGGCCTCGTCCTCGTCCTCATCATCGGATTCGGGGTGGTCCGGAAACCGGCAGTAGATGTCAGCATCATCGATATAGCCTACAACCAAAGACTTAAGATGCGGGAAGATGTGCTTGAAGAACGCCCTCCACAAATCATCCTCCAATCCTCCATTGTAATTGGTATCCCAGATGTGCTTGGCGTTAACCATCAGTGTGGTGATATTCCCACCAGTGTAGGACTTCATGCAAATATTTCCAAGGCCGAAAACTCTTCGATGAAAACTCAGGCAGGTCATTTCCCGAATCAGATCCAACAAATCTCCAAAATTTCGGATGAAGATCTGCATATCCTCTGGGTTAAACCGAATGGAGATCGACGTGTCCGCTGATGGGATTCGGCATGGGAGAAGTGGCAGGAGCTCCTTTCTACACTCGACGTTGACAGCCATAATAGCAAATGTATGCTCTTCGTAGGTAGGAACTTCAAAACCGCGTTGGAGGCGTTTTTGTCGATGTTCTGACACTCATGCTTGTCCATGTTACCACAACTAGCCTTGTCGATCACGACTTGTAGGTGGAGTATGCCAGGTGGAGGTGCAGCTGACTTGTAGATTTTGCGGCGAAGCTCGAGGGGCAGTTTTGGGAAGCCGGTGAACGTGGTGCAGGTTTTGGTTCAGGGTCAGCCAGTCCGGGGGTCGAGAGACCGGTCGATGTAGAAAGGAATTGCAGAGAGAGGTCTGAGGGCGAAGAAATTGAGGTGGGAGTAGTCGGGGCGGGGGAAATCGAAGTATGGGTCATCGTGGTAGGAGGAGTCGAGGCAGAAGGAGTCGAGATTGCGAGATGGGAGGCTCAGGGAGTTAAGTTGACGGTACGATCGGTAGAGTAAAAGGTGTCAACTGGTGATTCTATCGCAGAATCGGAAGAAGGATTGTTGGAGGTGCAGCTGATAGCCAAAGGAGGTGTTTCGTGCGCCACCGCTCTGTGAAGATGATCCACATTAATTAACTGTCCCCAAAAGCTGGAGTATTCTATTTCAAGCATTTTAGAGTATCCGAGGAGCAATATTACGTACCATGAGCTTACAGCAGCAAGTCCGAGCGCTAGTGTTGTGAGTTGATGGAGTACAATTTGTTGTCGTTGTGTTCGGAAACAAAGTTCCGGGGTTGAGCGCGACGACATGAAAGAGGTGGCAGATTTGTTCAGCTAAGCCTAAAATGGAATTGGAATTCGAAATTTATCTGTTCTACAATGGTCTCGAGTACATCTCTGTGTGTCTGGGCTTTATGAGCAAGTGTCTTCGATTGTGTATTTTGACTGCGGGATGCTCTCAACTCGAATAAGCGAGATTCTCAGACCACTCGAATTAGCGAGTTGGCCAAAGCAGGTCTTGACAACTTAGAACAGGCGACCTACCTAGCACGTCTCTTTGCAAAATGATGCATTGAATACCATTGTAATGGGAGAGGAGGTGTTGGGCATTGATGTCACTTTACCGTGATTCAGTCAGGGACAATTTTATCAAGGCGATTTCACCCAATTTTTTCTTAGGACAGAGAAAAATAACGCCTTTGGGCTGCTGACACACGATGTGAACAAGACTTTCACAATGATAAATACACAACGAAAGATCCTCTCTTGCAGCTTGGCTTGCATTTGCTTGCTTTTCTTTCTCTAGTAGATTTGGCTTTTAGGATCTATCAGTTCTGTTTGACACCCCACCATACAATCTCTCCGATCTCGAATGCCCTTCTGCGGCGTCTAATTTTTTCTCTCAAGCTAATTTTGAAGATTAAAGCTTGGTACTTTTGGTAGGCAATCTAAACCCGCGAGAAAAAGTCAAAGAGGAGATCATTTATAAATCCCTCAATTCCATAACGCCTTCAGGAATAGAAATCACTGGCCAGTCAACACGCAAATATCTCACCACCACTTCAAACTCATCCCCCATCGACAAATCCTCCATAATCGTCTCGAAGAACTGGCGATAACTAGGCTCGTAGTCAACGTACAACTAGTCTTCTTCTTCTCCTACTCCAATAGCCACAGGCAAAGAACCAGACTTGTATCCCGAGAGCTTAACTGTCATTTCCTCAAGACCGTGGAAGAAATTCGCCAGAAATAACCTCCAAACATCCAGAACCAGGTCATGGTGTCCAGGTCGACGGCATCTACAAATCTTTGGACCATCCACCACCAGCTTCTTGATATTATGTCCGCGGTAGGAGTTTCTGCAGAGGACTCGAGTTGGTGATGACAGCTGGCTCAGCTTCGTACCGGTAAGGACCGAGATTCATATCGTGGAATCGACAGAAAAGCTCTCTCTGGTTTACAATTACGAGAGAACTCTTCGAGGCGTTGAAACGGATCGCGAGATTGGGCGACGTAGATGGTAATCGGTCGGGAAGGATTAATGTGATCGCATTTCGTGCTTCGTGGAAGGTTAGGAGGCAGGCGGCGAGCGTGGCGGAAATGGTTTCATCGTCATCTTCATTCGCAGCTTTGAACTTGAGGGTTCGACATTGGAATTCCCCTGTTGTGCGGTTCTTACATCTCTTGCGACAGCCCGCGTTGTTGTCAGTGCGGGATGTATCGAGGTAGCCTAGGACTTTGAAAGTGCCCGAGCTGACGGCGAAGACTGTCCAGACCTTATCTCGGAGATGTTTGGGAAGTTTTGGGAAGATCGTGAAGGTCGACGGGGTCGAAGAAGGGTCTGCTGGACCGGAATTTCTGGCTTGAAGACTCATCGAGAGAAGATTGTCGATTAAAGGCATAATTGAGTCCTCATTTGCTGATAGAGTCGTGGTCAAGGAGCAATCGGGGGTGAGAGGCATGATCTCGCTCTGAGCTTCAGCCATGATCTATCATCAAACAAGGTGTTAGCTAAGCCCCGCAGGAGGTCATGCGCAATTAGACACCTTAAATCAACAGATGGAAGACCTACCAGTTGGCAATTGTAGCCACGCAGTCTCCGATGGTGGTTGTATTGGTTTCAAAGAACGTTCCTCGCCGCCTGGGTAGCAGCAGAAAGAAAAATACACAAACCTCAACCACCTGACCCCAACACCCGAGATTCAGGCCTGAACTTTAGATGCCCCACTCCCAGGCTTACTCAACTCAATGACTTTTTATTTTCAAAGCTCAGCTTGCATCAAGGGAAAAGGGAAGAAACTTGACCTGAAAATTTACTCTAGATAAATGCTTTACTTGACTACCCTCCCCTTTTTTCATACCACCTGTAAGAACTCCACAGGCTCAGACATAAGAAGCCCCAAAATCAAGAATGCCTACACACATCAACTCAGCATAGTGATTAACCGATCGATCGATTGGATGTATGTATAGTACACACCACAGGATAAAAGAAGCATGTCCTACTTACTAGCTGGAGAGAAGACTCGGATGAGATTATTAAACAGTCTATTCTGTCTTTTGCTTTACAAGCAACCTGCAATACCTACCTGTCATTAATGGAGAAGATACCTTGTTGCTGACTTCACTTCAGCAGTCAGCTTGTTGACCTGATGTTTGATTAGCCGAGAGAACCTCAAAGGTACAGGAATTGCAAATTTTCTATATCTACTTTATGACCCCAAACTCCATCCATCAGAGATGCCTGCTTGCGTTGTGTTCTTCATCTTTTCCTCGAAGGTGAGAATTTCTTGAGTACGTGACATTACATTACCCAGTAGCTATACCAAAAACCCCCCATGTGATACATACTGTATTGTACGCCCTCTTAATGTAAGTCACACTTGCAATGAGGAACAAACAAACAAAACGATTTTATGACATGTCAATTCAACCCAGGATAGCTGCGAAATCGACACCGCAATCACCTAGAATAATCCATCAACATCACAAAATCACAATGTCTCACTACCCTCCAGATTCCAGAACGAGCTCAATCGGTGAAAGGAAAGCTTGTTTTCTAAAAGGGTATTTTATAGTAGATCGTCGGCCAGGTTTGACAAAGAAAGAACAAGAAATGGAATGAAAGGCAAGGAGCAGGTAGGGGGACTGGAAGAGGGGAAATTTGCATTCAAAGAAAGGAAAGGGCTGAACGACAAGCAGTCAACGAAACGAATCATGCATGCAAAAGATGTAAGGAAAGTTAGCAGAAAGCAAAAGAGACAGACTGGATGAATGAATGTATTTCCCATCCCCTTCCAATCCAATCCATGCATAAGATATATACGCGAAGTAGCCGCTAGACTCAACAGACTCCCAAGAAGATCCTCCCAGCCTACGCCCGTCCCGCAAACCTAGACCTCGGATTCCATCCCGCAACATCAAATCATGAGTTCATGTACACGTAAAAGCGCTCCTTTTCTTCTCCACTCCAAGCCTCAAATTATCCACGAATCCAACACATCCGCTCATTACGACATGATATCTTGTGCTCTCCTCCAAATCTCCCCTACCTCACAATAGGCAGGCAAGCAGGACTCAACTCAAATCACCGCTTCTCATTCTCATCCAAGCCCTCCGAGAAATTACTCCTCCGTTTCGTCCCCTGGCTCTCACTTGGACTCGTCGGACTCCTCCCAGCACTAGGACTCGCAGCGAGATAATCCCTCGATTCCAGCCCGGTAGGCGGAGTAATGGGACTCACACCAGACGGTCTCAACCCCGAATCCTGTGCTGGTTGCGGGGAGGAGAGATCGAGACGCTCCATCGGCGTGGCGTACGCGCCGTCTGTACTGACGCTCGTCTCGCTGATACCGCGTAGATGGCCGCGGTCCGCCTCGCCGAGGTCCGAGATGCCACTTACGATGCGGTGTTGGGCGTTGAGGGAGGGAGATGAGCCGGCTCGGGGGGAGGGGAGGGGTGATATGTTGGGTCGGCCTGCGGCTTCGCTTTGGGACCAGTGCGAGATGCTGCTTGCTTGGGAGGTTTGGGATGTCACGGATGGGGAGGAGGCGAGTCCGCCACCGCCGCTGCGAGAGTTCCCGTTGGAGTGGCCGAGAGCGACGAATCCGGTTCCTGTGTCGTGAAGTTCGACTGGTTTGGAGGTATCTGGTGCTGTTAGTGAGGGTTTGGGAAGGGGTTAAGGAAGGGGAAGACATACCCATCATCTCGTGGACTTGGACACCGCCCATTTCGGGGACGTATGGTCTCTCTTCTTCGTACGGACTGCTGACCGTGTCATCTGTTGTTTCAGTTGGTGCTTTGACACCTGCGGGTGTGGTTCGGAGCCAGCTTGTCACCCATCTCCTGTTATCCATGGTTCCGGCTTCGGATTGCGTTCCTGTGCTGTTGCGGAGGAGTTTCCTGCGACGCCAGAGGAGGATAGCGAGGATTATGAGCGTGATGAAGAAGAGGCCAAGGACAACACCTAAGACAGGAGCCAGATACGCTGGTGTACCGGAATGCTTTGGTACAGGAGATACAGATAACGTCGGGCGATCAGAACCTGTTGGAGATGCAGCTTCTGCGTACGGATACCAGTTCTTGATCTTCGTGCCGTCATATGAAGAGCCAAGTAGACCTCCAAGGGAAGAGTTTGAGAACCCGCCAGATGGTGTTGTTTGGGTTGCACCTCCAGTAGGTGCGCCTCCAATCGCCGACAGCAGTCCAGATGGTACCGTGTAGTTACTCCATTTCTTGGGGTCGTACGACTGGATCCACTCGTTACTTGAGAGGTTGTAAATCTGGACAATACCGCCTTCGACGCAAGTAAGGTCCGTTCCTGACAGAGAACTGTAGCCACCAACAACGAGCATTTGATCTGGATACGGTTTGGAGCATCTGTGTCCAGCGCGTGCATGCGATGAAGTCCCGGTGTTCAACGTCGTCCACTTGAACGAAGGGATCGACAATACATACACAGTATCGCTGAAGGGAGCGGTTGGATGGAGTCCATCGAAACCTCCGTACCAGTAGATGTTGTGGCTTGAGCCATCTTGAGCAGAGGCAACAACCGTACATCCTTGCGCCAATTGGCCTGGTGCATCGGTCGTTTCCTGCTCATACCAAGTACCATTGGCGATATCATAGATGGATACTGTGGACATGAAAAGAGGGCTTTGTGCTTCCTAATCGCTAGTCAGTTATGAGAGAGAGAAATTCGGGGAGGGTATATTACACTCTGCGCCGTTGCCGATGCATTGTTCGTTTGATTAACGTTTGCATATGATGGAAAGATAACACCACCAATCGCAACCAGAATTCCCTGCTCGGAGACTGGAACCCACACAAGTTCTGGATTGGCTCGACCCGGTACACTTGTTGGAAGTGAAGAGTTCTTCCATGTCTCCCCCCCTTGCTTGGTCATATCAATTTCAATTAAAGTCGTCGAAAGTTGATCGGGGTTGACCGATTGATTCCTTGGACCAGGCAAATAAAAGATTGGTCCAAAACTTGCTGCTCTTAAACCTCCGAAATAGAAACCGAGGTTTTCAGACGGTACGCTGACTGCGCCTCCGTCGGTCACATATCGAGTGATTCCGTCTGGTAAGGTGTCGAGGATGTAGCCTTTGTTGAAAGCTTTCGGCGGTCCTGAAGGATATACTTGGTACGCCGCAACGGCATTATCAGCAGGGGCCTTGAATGCATCTGTCATTCTCAGTTGACCTCCGTATGTATACCATTCGTAGTCATTTGCAAACATAGCCCCATCATAGTACTGTGGACCGATGTTGTTTGATGCCCCACCTCCCGCAGCCTTCGACAGCGTAGTGAAGATACTACTCAGGTTCTGCGATGTGTTGAAAGCGGTGCTGAAATTGAGCATATAGACCAAACCAAGCGGGTTGCCTTCAGACAATCAGCATTCAATGCGCCGACAAGAAGCTCCAGTTCATTACCATCAGATACGACGCTTCCATAGGATCCATCGGACATTCCTGGCTTCCACCAAAGATATCCACCATCAATGTATAGCGTGTCGCGAACAACGGCAGCTGTTTGTTGTCAGTCACTACATCCATGATGTATGGAGGCTTGCTCCTGGAGCAGAGGCGGACGGCATCTTACCTCGAGGAGATTGCCATTGACACATGGTCGTGTTGACCTGGCCATCTAGCCATCCCGCAGCCTGAGCCACACATAGTGGGACAAAACACCCCGCAACAATTAACGAAAGTTGTGACCTGAGCATTCTCAAGTATAAGACAACAAACCCAGGTGTCGTTCGAGGTGGCCGTTCAATGTTGAAGATGAAGAGGCTCGGCGCACAGCACTATCGTGAATGCATAGAATGCACAAAACGTTCTTCTTACCCATGTGTCTTAGTTGACATGGACCAGTCAAAATGTAGGAAGAAACTCGCCACCCTCGTCCAAGTCAGCTTTCTGCATTCCTGGTGTGCCACAGGTTCGAACTTCAAAGAGTCGAGTGAGGGACTGGACGGCGGACGCTCACAGACTCTGACTGGCAGGAATGTGACCACCCAACTCTCTGGGGGGTACGAGGTCCAGCCCGTGCAAGGTGCATCTCTATCCCGCTATCATTTGACGGCGAAAGAAAAGAGGGGTGGGACGAATGCCTGCAGCTGCAGCTCCAGCTGTTGGTGCAAGGGTGCATCCGAATCCTTGCATTAGATACGGCTACCCAAGCCTGATTGGGATTTCGCCTCAACAGCCATGTTAATCTGGGTCTATGGCGCAACCTTCAGCCTTGTCTGCGATCCAGCTGATGGCATCGTCGGTAAGTTTGGTCTGCGTGCAAGACTTCTAAGTGGCCGGCATGTGTTTTTCGATGGTTTTTCTCGACGAGCGAATCTCATGGTCGGCATTACGCCAATTCCGCCAGACGGTTCAGGTAACCAAGTCAGTTCCAAGGCACAGAACTTTAAGCCAAAAGCCAAAAGCCAAAAAGCCACTACGAGTTACACTCGGTGCTGGAAAAGAAGTTCCCGTGTTCTTTGGTTCGGACAAAATGCACCTTTGTACCGGAGGTGTGATCAAGTATGGGGGGAAAGAGGACAGTCGAGTTGAGCCACGACTTGGCTACCAGCCTCTTTTATTGATTCGGTTGTTGCTGTTGCCGGATGCGGGCAGCCTCTGTCGTACAATGGCTGACTGCTTGCGGTCTTCTGCTTGGTGGAGTAAAAGGAAAAGCAAAGGCTGGGCTGGGCGTGTGCGGGCATGGGCATGGGCTTGAGCGGATCACCTCAGTCAGTCAGTCAACTCACCCCACCAGAGCTGCTGAGTGAGGCTCTGCATCGGAGTAAGCAGCTCCTTTAGGCATCTTATCTTGTAGCTGCTGTCAGCATCGAGGCCAGGCCAGGTCAGGCCTGGGCACGAAGGCACAGCAAAGCATATGAAGGGAGGAAGTAGTGGTGCAGGGGAAGAATATCTATGAGGATGAGGTGAGTGAGGTGTGGTGTGTGTGGATGATTGATGGATTGAAGCTTGAATCCCGAGGGATGGATGTCGAGTGGTATGGAGGGATGTGAAGGAAGGGAGGAAGAGGCAAAGGCAGAGGTAGAGATGGAAAAGGGCCCAGAAGGCCAACACTCAGTCGCCCACCTGGGTAGATTTACCTTACTGGCTGGCCTTCCCGCAGAAGTCTTGAATAGCTCCACTGTTCAGCGACTCACAAGCGAATCAACAGAGACGGGAAATCGATCGCGTAGATGGCCAATCACGGTGGGACAGCACAATGCCCTGCCCGCCCCTTCAAGCCACTTCATGTCTATTTCGGGGCTGAGCCCGACAACACCAACACCGCTTCCTGCCACTACACCACTTCATCACCACTCCACCACTACTCACCAACCACTGTCCACTCAGTCCTTCCTTTCCACGTCGTCCTCCACATCTCTCCATGCACCTACCTGCACCTGCACCTGAACCCGCATCTGCAGCTATCACTCATGCGTGGCGAAGAATCTTCTCACTCCTCTCGTCCAATCCTATTCCTGCCACCCACCCAGTTCTGATAGCGGGAAACTCTACTCACCTCAACTTAACTCAACCCGGCCTAACCCAGTTCACAATCCAACCGATCCTCAGATGCCTTTGCGCCTATCATGTGTCATCGTTGCTTAACCCATAACCCACAAACTGTCAGTCTGCTCAAGTCCGATGGGATCGGTACACAGTACCTTGGTATGTCTTAGAGCAGATCGCTTCCGTCAAGCCAGCCAGCTCTTCCGACGATACGGTTATGAATGGATCGTGAGTTGTCTCCCTACCAGCCCTTCCTATCTACTTGCCCCGCCTGGCCGAGGAATTTATCCAACGGGCTGTCAAGCTGCATTTGTAAAGGTTGCAAGCAATACAACACTGTTGCTGACCGGCAGCGAATGCGAACGGTCTGATGTTTGCCAGAAGCGTCATCCCCCGCACTAGGAGCTTGTGCTCCCTCCCGCACCGCAACCCTTCCCACTCATGGGCCTTTGAGCCTCGAGCCAGATGTCTCTCCCAGGCACAGGATCCCCCATCGAGCCCTGGTTGGGTACGTTCGGCGTGCAACAAGCCATCGTGCGTTGTCCTCAGGATGAGGCTCTCTCTAGAGCTTTTTTATTGAGATTTATTCAGCCCAGGCTTCTTGAGCCGATACGGGCTTTATCCTCGTTTCCCCCCGATGTACGCACAAGGGTCTGTACCCTGAACATGCAAGCCGCTGTCACTTACCTCATCCAATGTGGCTCTGAGCATCCAGGTATCCCAGTATCTAGATCCCCATTCTGTCGAGATATGTCCGAAAGAATTCTGCGGCAGGTTCCCATAGCTGTTTTCTTCTTTGAGATGTTGGGTCTAGAATATTGGCATTCATTCCCACTTGTTCTTATTTATTTGTTTCCCCTCGTCCATCAAACATCCTGTCGATTGTCTGCATGCCATCGGCAAACCTAAAAGAACCCTGACAACCCAGGGATCAGGATTGAGCCGATTCGACAGCTGATTGGACGCCTGCTTCTCGTGTGGATTCCGCCGACCCTCAGCCTTGGGCTGACCGTATAAACTCCAGCACAGGGCTCCAGGCACACCACCAGCTCAAAACCACAGTCAATCGTTCCTCGTTCCAGCAAGACGCACGTAGTCGTCTTCTGCCACTATCGTTCCTCGCGCATCTCAACTGGTTTGTTGCAATTGACACAATCGTTTCGCGTCTACAACAATTACAATGCTTCTAAGACGAAATTTGTGGGCAGTGGTGGGGTTGATCGGGATAGCTCAAGCTCAATATGTGAACACCACCGAGACACCTTCACCTACCCCCGAGCTGGGAGACGATAGGAAATCGAACCCAACCCCGACACCGAAACCAAACACATGTGAAGCATCTACTGTTACACTGCCAGCTCCATACTGCCATCCAACAACTGTGACACTTCCTGCTCCCTACTGCCACCCCACTACAGTCACTTGCTATGTTACTGTGACACCTACTGCGTGAGTCCGAATCCGGGTCTCCAGGAATATATTCTAATCAGGACTTCAGCTCGACAAGTACCACCACTACGACCGTCTAGTAAGTCCGAAAGCTGGCAAGTCATGAACGAAATTAACCGAATCTAGTGTATCTACAACTCAGACCAAAGGAGAGACCTCAACAGTAAGTCTTAGATGCATCAGAATGAGTACGAGCCTGGCTAATCTCATTTATTAGGTAACTCAAATCTCGACGTCGGACGTATATATTACTCAAAAGACAACAGAGAAGCAGACGGAAACGGAGAAACAGACGGAAACGGAAAGGCAGACAAAGACAGAGAAGCAGACGTCTGTCACCACAGCTACAGAGGAGACAACGTGAGTCTATACACACAAATAGAGACAATCGATGCCGAGGCAGGCGTCGAGATTCTTTTATGAACTGAGCTGAGTTTTGGATTACAGCACAACCACAACAACCACGGCAATTTCTCTCACAACAAGTGTGGTGACGACGGTAAGTGGTAATTCTGCCGTCTGTTCAAAGAGTGCTAATTCTTGCTAGTCTTATCCGTACAATGTTACAATCATCAATTCCTATGGGTATGTGCAAAAATCTCTTCGCGGGGAGCTTCGCCGTGCTGATTATTTTCAAGTTACCCTGTCACAACTACAGTTTGGAAAACGACAACGTCGACTATTACAACCAAAATTCCAACTACGGTATGTGTAATGATCTTGAGATGAAATAAAAATTAATGCGGGGTTTCTAGGTCCCAACAACGACAACGACGACCAATATCGTCCCAACCACGGTAAGTCGTTGATGTTCTTTCGCTTGCCCCTTGGGTCCAGTGAGAGGAAGCATTTTAAGTAAATGTCGATCGTTTGACGCGGCCATATTTAGTGAAAGAGAATCAATATTTGCAGCTCTTCGTTAAACAAAGTGTGTCCAACTGGGACCCATTCTAACGTTTTCGCAGTTCACGACGACGAGAAATATCACTTTCACGACGTCATATCCATACACTGTCATCAGCGACCATACGATATGGAGAACTTCGACCACTACCACCGTCTCAACATACAAAACTACAAGTACCTTGACAGTAAGTCATCCTGTCGCCCCTTGAAGACGATGGTCATGTGAGACCGAAATTACCACCTGTGAATATTTCTCGGCTTCAAACAATTTGCAACCTTGTAATGGTTTTTCTTTTGCTAACAACGAATTCAGGTCCCAACAACGGTTAGTTCATATCGAGAGCTGATCCAGGCTCTAAAACTAATTCAAACAGACAACTACGACCGCGACGGCGACTTCCACATCCATATCTGTGACCACCTACTCAACAACATTGACCAAGTCTACGTACGTCTACTCTTTGCCCCATGCATAGCCATTGGCTTCTTTTACACTCGATTTGAACTTCCATTCCAGCTGTATTGCTTGGCGCTAACTGCTCCATCTTTCAGGTCCTACCCATTCACGGTCATCAGCGACCACACAACAACAACGACAGTATACAGCTTCAGCACATATACTACAGTCTCCACATCTCTAAGCACCTTGACTTCTAAGATCACGGATACAACAAGTAGGTCGCTTCTCGAACACAATCGGAGTTTAGCTAACGAGCGGAAGCTGCCACCGCTATAGAGACCTCCAAGATCACGGACACCACCAGTATGTCATTATTCGAGAGCATTCGGACTTCAACTAACTTGGTGTAGCTGCGACTGCCACAGAGACTTCTAGGATCACAGATACAACGAGTAGGTCATCTCTGAAACAGAGCGACAAAAAATAGAATTTAGCTAACCAGCCGAAGCTGCCACCGCTATAGAGACTTCCAAGATCACGGACACCACCAGTATGTCATTATTCAAGGGTATTCGGATTCCAACTAACCCGATGTAGCTGCGACTGCCATAGAGACTTCCAAGATCACAGATACGACGAGTAAGCTGCACTTTCTCGCTGTTCGAAAACTTTGCTGACCACTCTGGAGCCGCAACTGACACCGCAACTGACACATCATTTATCACCGATTCAACGAGTAAGTCCTCTGCCTATTTTATCAGATTTGCAGCTAATTCTCCAAAGCAACCACAACCACAAGTAGTATGTTTCCGTCCCCCAAACCCTGACGGTGTATACTAATATTCCAGTCTCCACATTGCTGTTTACCACGACCACAACATTACCTGCTTCTACTGTCACTACGTCAATCTCGGGATCGCTCACCACTATCACAATTCCACCGATTACGGAGACAACAACCTCAACCTCGCTAATAACTCTTCCTGGAGTTGTGACCACACTACCAGGCATTGTTACGACACTTCCTGGCCAAGTAACGACACTTCCGGGAGTGGTCACCACTCTTGCTGGAGTGGTTACTACGCTTCCAGGTCAGGTCACAACCGTACCAGGTTTGGTGACCACAATCACAGCTCCCGGGCCGACAGTGACTATTCCTCCTGTTTTTAACACGATCACTGTTCCAGGACCCACAGTTATTGGACCAGGAGTCACTGTCACTGTCAATGGTCTTGTCGTATGCCCTAAACCTACAAATACGCCCGGCGTTGTTGTCACTCCACAAGACTCTGGCCCGAACGCACTTTGGGGTTGTTCACCCGGCTACGTCTGCGATCTACCAAAGCCAGCTGGATGCACAGTCTTTGCTGATCCTCCGGATTACGATTTCCTATGCGATGCTAAGTACTGTATACCAAGTCCTCCATTCCCAACCGTGGTGTGGCCAAAAGGAGAAACGTCCTACTATCCAATCACTGAAGGTTACTTCAACCTGAACCCACAGGCTTTCGGATTGGACTTCACCATCTTTGTCACAAATGTTGTCGTCATCACAGTCACTGGCAAACACGGCAAGGAGACTGTCCAGACGGTCACCACCGGAGATTACTCCTCCCAGGCAAGCCTCACTCATTTTGGCTCAACCGATATCCCAACATCAACCTTAGTAATTACACCATCCATTACTCCAACGACCTACGCAGCAGCGACAGGCTCAGCTCATGCCCACTGGAAGAAAGCTCGCGATGTCATCCACCTCCTCAAGCGAGACGATACCATTGTTCCAGCCGTTTGCTATGCAACCTGCAACAACTGCTACATCGAAGCTCAAAGCGTTGGCCTCTCACCCGAGCTCTGCGCCACTGGCTCCGCCTTCCGGTCCTCTTACGAAGCATGCCAGCAGTGTGTACAGTCCAGCGACCCCACTACAGCTACGGACCCGCTCAAAGTCTACGTCGAGCCCAAATTTGCCAAGTTCGTGGATTTCTGTGCCGCCCAGGCCCCAATTCCGGTTCTTCAGTCGACCTCTACAGCGACTGTCATCCCGGTTCCAGCAACTCAGAGTGTGGTAGTAGCTACCGAAACTGCACCGACGCCTACAATCAGCGTGGCTATCACGAGCCAAGTTCCAGCAGTCACCTCGACCCCCGCGGCTATCACGAGCCAAGTCCCAGCAGTCACCTCGACCCCCGTCCCGATCCCAACCACCACATCAAGTAGCCCCCCAACAACGACCTCTGCCCTCGTACAGGTTACAGGCAACATGGCTGCTGGTTCGCGACAATCGTCATTCACAATGATGGTCTCAGTGCTGTTCTTCTCGATCATGGCTGTCTTCCTCTGAATTTGATCAAGGGACAAATGATACGCCTCAGTTCTCTTTACAATCCTACTTTCCTTTTCTGAATTCCTTTTCAGCGCAAACGAACTTACCGCGTGCGATATCCTTTCCAGGCAGCATCTACATCTTACGTATCATGACTTTTACGACCTGCATACCCCTCCCTCATCATGATACACACGATCCTTATACATACAGTACGAATACATACACGATCCTTACGACCCACACATATAAACACATTGCATCTACGACATGAGATACCCACGGTCCTTTCACAATTTATGGATTTTGCAGACGGGAAAGGATGATAGATTTACAAATGCATGGAAGATACCCCCACACTCTCTTTATTGGAATGGCGTTATTTCGGATGGATTTGGATGGGATGGGATGGGAGTAATGGGAAAAGTAATGGTTTGGTTTCATTTCTGGCTGGGGAGATTCCTGGGTGGAAGGAGGGGGCTTCCAGTGCGAGCGGGGTATAAGGCATGAGATTGATTGAAAATATGGGGGGGGAGGAAGTGGAGCAATGAGATGAGGATGAGATGAGATGACGAAATTCGCTTCTAATGTTGTTTGTTTAATGGTAATGGAGTTTAGGTTTTAACGCCGAATTTGGAGGATGGATTGATCAAATGAGATTGGAGATGAAACAAACGTAGTAAGGCAGGGAGGGAGGGGTTTGATAAGAATGAGAAATATTTTGCTGCGTATGACTTGAGTTTTTGCTTGTGAAATGTTATGTGATGGAGTGTTGATGTTGATACCTAAGGTAGGAGGGTATGTATGGAGGGGTCTTGTTTTGTGGGGTTGTTGAGTTGGTGGAAGTCACAAGGGAGGGGGGTGTTCATACTAGTGGGTGTGCTTGGAGTATCATTCACATTGCGTAAGTAGGGAAAATGGTTTGGTTCAAGGTATACACAAGCAAGGCAATAAAAATACAATGCTCTTAATCAATCATCTGTGGGGTTGGGAGAATAATAGTGGAAGATTAACTGGGTGCAGTTATGACTCGGAAGCCAAAGGGGGAGTTAGAAGAAAAAGAGGTCATCTTTTGTTACTCTTTATTTAGTACTGAACTGGGATTTGTGAAGAGTATATCGTGCTTATAATATTTATTCTTTGGATATTTTGAGGCGTTGTTACTTTCTTATACTCAGGTAAGAATATATGAATGTATGAAGAGAGGGAGGGAGGAAGGAAGGAAGGAAGGGTACAAGGCAGGCAATCTAAAAAGAAAAATAGCTTAGTCCTGGAAGGGAATTTTGTTTTAAATATGTATAAATTGAATAATTATAACCTCGTATGAGAAATTGGAGTTTTTTAGTTGTTAATATCTTGGTATACGTTTGACTTGAGACTACTTGCAATTGTTGAAAAAAAAAAAAAAAATTCCGAATTCTGGAGATTATTGGTGGGTTGGTAGCTCAATCCAAGCACAAATGACCGGTTTAATATAATCTACCAACTTGAATCAGATTCTGAATCCGAATCGTTCTCATATTCATCAGCTCCATCATCCTCATCCTAAATCCTCACTCTCAGCTTTGTCTGCGTGTCGATGATAACAGTACACAATTTCACCTCCTTAAACAGAGTCTGCGGTGGGCACACTGCACTCGTAATAACAACCCTAGCCCTACCCTCGGACTCTGTCATCAGATCCGCGACGAGCTTCAATATACCCTGATCCCCATCAGCAGCCTCCCCCCCGTCTCCTGACATATCCTTATTTTCATTATAAACTACCTCCCTCCCTCCACACATCGATCAATACGATCAATAACGATAATCAGCTCATTAAGCATAGTAACCATACGTTTGAAAATAGCTCAGATCTGGCTCATACCCTTAGCCTTCGCGAACACTTTCGCATTAAACGTCTGCAGTGAGGAGAACATCAGCATCCGGTTTTGTTCCAGAAGCTGTCCCAAAAGCTGCTTCATTAGACGTGTCGGACTCCAGGGTATAGAAGACGGCGGCCGATCACAAAGCGCGAATGTAAGTGAGCTGTTCTGCGAGCGGAGGAGACTGATGAGCTAGATTGAGAAGGGGTTACCCAGCTATCTTTGGATCCGTAAGGGCCAATGGCCAGGAAAGGGATGTTTTGTGATTCACCCTAGGGAGAGAAATCTTCCAGTACACCGTTACGCTCCCAGGAATCTGCTTGCGAGAGCTTGAAAGTCACGCTGGACCAGAGCATGAGCTCGTCTTGGATGGAGTAATCTTCGCCCGGGAGGAGAATATGGAGGAGTGCGTAGACGGCGGAAGTTGCTTGGGCTCGAGCCCAGACTTTTTATCGTTAGTATGGAGAGGAGACAGGAAGAGGAATCTGTAGGGTACGTACGTTGGGTTGCTTTGTGCACTTCTTCCAAGTCACGTTTCAGGAGAGTTATGCTTGATGATATGGCGCTGCTAGAGTTTTGCGAAAATGAGTACAATCTCTGAATCGCCATTTAGCATTAAACCTTCCTTCCCCTTCACTAATTGTGAGTACATGTTTACCTGCAGCATTTAATATTGTAAGCTGAGAAACTTCAGCTTCCATGGCCCGTCTACTCTTATCCGCAAGACTTGCAAGTTCGGTGACCAGCTTGTTGATCTCGGTCAGTCGATCAGTGAAATTGTAGTCTTTCCTGGATTTGGATTGCATGACCTTTTGCATCTTTCCTAAGTTTGTTAATAACTTCCTTTCATTCAGCCACATAGTACCAGTAGATTAGCATACGGACCCCAGCTACTCAAATTCGTGTATTCGACCACTCGTTCCAGAAAATCCAAGACCTGCACATATATCGTTGCCATGATTTTCTTCATTATACTTGCAGGGCCCATGTCGTTCTCAAAAGAGATCGTGTCCAGTATCTCACTTGAC
Source organism: Cadophora sp. M221 (assembly GCA_017366145.1). NCBI lineage: Eukaryota > Fungi > Ascomycota > Leotiomycetes > Helotiales > Ploettnerulaceae > Cadophora > Cadophora sp. M221. Next base: position 37,036 of record JAFJYG010000070.1, on the reverse strand, counting down.
TTATCAAGATGCCCTACGATATCCTCTTTCTTGTCCGCCACATTTCCCACGATAAACTAGCTCGTTGCATCAGCACTACCCCCCACCCACCTCAAACACGACACGATAAGATGTGAACATACCCGAAATGCCAATTTAAGACATCCATACAGAATAGCATATTCCGGGCTCGACGGGACGACAATAGATATAATGGGATCTAACGCTGTAGCAATCTTGATGAATGTCAAGCCGATGCGCCGAACTCTCCTCGCGAGCGTTGGATCGGTCTCTCGCTCCTTGTAGATCGTCTGCAGGGCCTGCTGCTTGTTCTCGAAATATTTGATGACTACTTCTGGCGAGAGGTTCTGCACAAGTAAATCCTTGTCAGTCTGGGAGAACTGGCCTTTTATGAGCCGCGTGCTGGTTTCGCTGGCGGCTTTGAGGGCGTCTTCGTAGTAGCTGCAGGTTCGGTTCGTCAGACTCGAACTTTTGCCATCTTTCCTCCGAATTCCAATTTGTTTCGTTCAGTCTCTTGGAAATTTTGCATACCATAAATCCGTTCCAGGCTCGTACCACAACTCGATCTGAGGTCTCTGCGTTTTGTCAAGCCCGTCCATGATCTTGGCAGTTGAGACCCGTCTTATGGGTCTAATCTCCGGTTCCTCTTGTATATTGATGTCTTAATGGATCTAGCGTAAGCAAATAGTATTGTTCCAACACTCTTTGGCACATCCCAGATTTCGTTGTTTATTTACCCCTGAAAGAGACCCACATATTTTAGCGACTCCGTATTAGGTTTTCCTAGGTACCGTACTGTAAAGGGAACAAAGAGAACTGGATTCCTTTCAGGTGCGTCTCGTGCCATGGGTCAATTCTGATTTCTTCATCTTGCGTAATGCTAATGCATATCGAAAAAAGCCGTGATGTGATTGGGATCTTCAATCTCTGACATTTGCTGGACCATTGGTTTAAGCCAATTCGATTCTAAAGAACATAAGTCTGGCCTGAATAGCACGGATCATCAATACAATATATATTGTTATCTCTCGCGACTTTTATTCGCCGCATTCAGGGTCGATTCATTTCGAACTTCGTCAACGTTGCTCGTCGATGCCAAGAGCCAAGAAGGCCGCATCGGATCACGTGGGCTAGGTTTCACCCGAATTAAGCCACATCTCAGAACCTCATTCCAGTCTGCTGAAGCATTTTCCGCCTCAGTATCTGCATTCCAGACATGCCGCGAGTCAAAACCAGCCATGTTGCGCGTGCAATATGCGCTGTGGCTGTAATATGTCTCTATTTTCTCTATGAGACCCCCTGGTCATCGGCCTCGGAACCTGTGGTATGGCGTGGGGGCGGGGCAGGGGATGTCCTGAATCATGTCAACATGTTCATCGGCACCATCAACGGAGGCGAGTTACTGGATATGAATGGAGTCAAACTCATCTAACATATTCATAGGTCACGCATTCCCAGGAGCTTCGTTGCCTTATGGTGAGGAAAAGACAATGCCTTCAGGGATGCCCCTTCAGACAAGCTAACCAAAACAGGTATGGCAAAGGCCTCTGCAGACTGTATTGGTGAAGCTCATGGAGGATTTGCATCGGATGGAAGTGATATCTCAGGATTCAGTCATATGCATGATTCTGGAACAGGTGGGGTGAGTCTCATCATACCCAATCCAGACCAGAATACGCCACCAGTTGCTAAAATATGACAGACTATATCACTCGGAAATTTTCCTATATTTCCGCAGTATTGTGCGGACGATGATGTTTCTAAATGCAAGTTTGCGAAAAACCAGCGAGTCGTTGGACGAGGAGCTTATGATGCATCTCCGGGATACTTTGATATCACTCTTGCCGATGGAATTCGGGGAGAAGCCACTGTCACAGCACACACTGCACTCTATCGATTTACTTTCCCGAAGAATGTGTCCTCCACAGGTGCACCGCTTCATCCAGTCATCACTCTCGATCTGAACGATCTCGCCAACACAAGGAGCGGCGATGCAAAGGCGTCTATTGATCCCCAGACCGGCCAGATCCAAGGAGGTGCTGCCTTTTCACCCAGCTTTGGAGTAGGTAGATACGAGCTTTTCTTCTGCACGGACTTCAGTGGTGTTGAATGGCCAGCAAGTTCGATTTGGGAAGGTATCGGATCTCTTTCCAATGAAACGACGAAAGAATTTGTTGGATACTCACAAGGCGGTATACTGTCCATGTTCAACCCACCGAGATCCAATGAGCACATCTTGGTCAGAGTTGGCCTCAGTTTCATCAACTCCAGTCAAGCCTGCCGTAATGCCGAGTCTGAGATACCAAGCTTCGATTTCAGCAAGGTCAAGAAGGCGGCAGAGAATGAGTGGCGCAAGAAATTTGATGTCATCAAAGTCAACCCCGGGGGCATTGACAAAGACCTGGAAGCTATCTTCTGGAGTGGCTTCTATCGAACGATGCTGAGTCCCCAAGACTATACCGGGGAGAATCCTCTGTGGAACTCGACTGAGCCCTACTTCGATAGTTTCTATTGCATTTGGGATTCCTTCAGATCCCAGCATCCCTTCCTCACGTTGGTTGATCCGATCGAGCAATCGAGGATGGTACGTGCACTGATAGATATCTGGAAATTCGAGGGCAAACTGCCAGATTGTCGAATGAGTCTATGCCAGGGCTTGACACAGGGTGGATCGAATGCCGACGTCGTCCTGGCAGATGCATATGTGAAAAAGCTTGGTGGAGATATCGACTGGGATTTGGCATACCGCGCAGTGGTCTCAGATGCTGAGGACGAACTTGAGCGATGGGATTATGCTGGACGTGGAGGTCTTCACAGCTGGAAGCGACTGAACTTCATCCCAATTCACGACAAGGACGACCAGGGCACTGGCCTACGAACGCGAAGCATTTCCCGCACAGTCGAGTTCGCTTACAACGACTTCTGTATTGCAGCAATGGCCGAGGGACTGAACCACAAAGAAGATAGCAGAAAGTATCTCAACAGGGCTGGAAACTGGCGTAATTTATTCAACTCAGAGCAGAACTCATCAATCAACGGAGTCGACACGGGGTTCAAGGGTTTTTTGCAGCCACGGTAGGGCATTATGTTTGCCATCGGTTGAGTAATTTTGCTAACGAGGTTTCTAGAAACGCAGACCTATCCTGGGAAGAGCAAGATCCAGCTAGATGCTCGCCACTACTCAAGCCAGACTCCTGCTATCTAGATGGTGGCGGGGGTGAGACATATGAGGGTGCCTGCTGGCTATACACATTCTTCGTTCCACAAGACATGGCAGCCCTTGTCGTTCTCCTTGGTGGCCCAGAGGAGTTTACCAAACGGCTGAACTTCCTGCATGAGAGTGGACTCTTGTATATGGGTGACGAACAAGCCTTCTTGACTGTTTTTCTCTATCATTATTCAGGCCGCCCTGGGCTGAGTGCAAAACGTGCGCACGCATACATCCCAAAAGAATTTAACAATACCATCAATGGCATCCCGGGTAACGACGACTCGGGGGCAATGGGCTCATTCGTAACGCTCACCATGATGGGCGTGTTTCCAAACCCTGGCCAAGACGTGTACTTCATCACGCCTCCATTCTTCAAAGAAATCAGCATTTTCAATGGCCAAACCGGAAAGACGGCAACGATAAAGAACATCAACTTCGATCCCGAGTACAAAAATATTTATATTCAAAGTGCGACAAGAGAAGGGAAGGCTTGGACTAGGAACTGGATTGACCATAGCTTCTTCGTCGAGGGAGGGGTGTTAGAGTTGGAGCTTGGTCCCGAGGAGAGCAAGTGGGGGACAAGAAACGAAGATCTACCTCCGAGTATGAGTACGAAAGCCAAGGAAGTTATAAAGATATAGAGAAGTCTATCTACGATTCCCATGAGAAAGTAAGAGCCCCATTGGTTGACTGCAATTACGAATGGCCCTGCTGTAATGTGCTGATCAATGATCCTAAAGATACCGGTGAGGTCAGGTAACTTTTCCTTTCCCATTTCTCTTCACCATACCAGAATACAAATACGCCACATCAATATCCCCAACCTCCCCACTTGACAGTCCACAATGACCGATTTCAGCTTCCGCATCCGCAAAAGTGACACCCCATTTCAGCGGCTTTTCAGAAGCATCAGCCTTCTCTGACGTCCCAACGGAATGGCAAGCGGCTGCGATAGCCGCGCTACAACTTCCAACCACTGGTTGACCTTTGTCACCCAGTTGTCTCCGACCAGTCACCCCCGCCCCAAACAGTAAAAACAAAGCCAATGCCATGACTGCTAATGTTCCAAACACTGAAAATCCACAAGATACAATCTCGCTATACGATGGGTCGAGTCCGACTTTCTGGAATTGGCTTGCTGTATAGTGGTGCGGTTCCAAGGCTTCAGCATCTGTCAAACCGCTGCAATCCGTGAACGTGGTCTCGCAGATTGGAAATAAAGAGTACTGTATGTATACCAGAAAGAGCGATTGAGAAGCTAACCAGTGCAGTATCCCGGAAAGGATAGCCAATGGAATAGCAAATCGATATGGTAAGTGGAGGAAGTAAGTGCTTCGTTGTGAGCCTCGACGGGATCCAGACACGCGTAGTGGCTTCCGAGTAGTTGAAAATCCGTGCCATTCAACGTCCTGAAGCATGCAGGTGAAGATGTTGTTGTACGCGAAATAAGCCAGCGAAAGCATAACTTGTGGGAGATTAGCAATGAGGATCATGACGACAATTTCGATGGAGCCTTTGTTCTGTAGGAAACTGTGCCCGATGACCGTCTGGAAATCGAGGGCTCCGAGTCCTTTCCTCCATGCTCCAAGGCCGCTTGGAGAATAGAAACCGATGAAAATGGTGTATGGAACTGTGAGTAGAAGCCTAGTTTTCTCGTTCAGCACTGAGTGGGTTGGTTTGTGGATGTACTCACAGCGACCAGCTCAATATCCATCGTCTCACTCGAATCATCGAATACCACCGTCTTGTCTTCTTAACCCAAGGTCTCAACTGCGGGGTCCACTCCGTATTTTTGTAAGCCCAAATTCGAAAATTTTCAGACGAACAGAGACACATGTTCCGTGTGTACTGATCAGCGTTTTCCATGAAGCTGGCGATGGCATCTCCCAGCGTCAGGAGAGGAGCCGAGTCAATGTGAAAGAAAGCAACAGCCATGACCACGAGTTTCAACAGACCCATCATCAGCACGAGGAAGATCAAGGACAGGCTGGCAAATACTTTGCACTGTGGTACCACATTCTGAGCCAAGCAATAGTCGACCTTTGTCCCGAAGGGGAGCCAGCTGTGAGTGCTGGTTCCGTAATAAGCATGCTTGTCCGAGTTGCACTCCTCGGCAGCAGACCAGTACCCGCCATTCTGTAGTACGGTGGTCGCATTTTCAGCGCCACAAATCCACCCGGATGTATCGAAGGTATAACCCCATGCCGTTTCATACACTGATGATTTCAGATCACTGTACTGAAGTGTTTTTATTGGTAATTTGCCAGTGACATTGCTCACGAGAATCACATTTCCATGGCCGGTCTGAAGCTGCGGAGCATATGCATCGACACAGTCTAGTTCGTCCAATTTCGTGTAATTCCCGGAATATAGTTGCTGGTGCATCTCGGAGATAATTTTTCGGTTAGGATTCAGGGCGGTAGTGAACTTAGGCCCGGTGGTGTTGAAGCCTGCCCAGTCGACAGACTTCAAGGCATTTTCATCCATAAAAGAAGAGGTCACCGAGAGTATAGCATACTGGTTGATCTTGACACCGGAGAATACGATGGAGTTATAGCTGCGTATATCATCAGCTCGGTATTGATACCATCCATTCAGACTTTGGACTTACAAAAGATGGATCGGGATCGACGTGAGTACTATGCAGCACCAAAGAAAGGCTCGCACCCATGGCAGGTGTCTGAGATTCCGCACACTGGAAACTCCGATATCAAGCCGTATGAACTGGGAATGTGCTTTGTCGATATCGGCTCTGGTGGGTGCGGTCAAGATCTGCATGCAGTAACTGCTGCTAGCTAGGATAACCATTCCGAGAATGTTGATTGCGATGTGGATAACAGCATTGAATCTATCCGTACTGGCACAGCTACCTTCCAGCAGTAATTTCGAAGTTCGATCTCCCGGATAAGATAACACTATAATGGCAAAAATACCGTTCAAAACAAGCGTGATGGTAGTCGAGAGCATAGCAACGGCAAGGCCTCCTTTCCAACCCGTCGAACGAAATCTTTCTAATATTTTGAATGCCATTTCAAAAGTCTTCGTTCTGTTAACATTCGCTAGGGAATCTTTTTGGTGCCTCATATCAGGATACTTATGTGGAGGGTATAAAATCAGAAAAAAATCGACGAGCTGGGATTTTCGACAGTTCATGAAATTTCCCTGACGTGGTGGCTGCTCAGCTCTCCATGTTCCAATGCATTCGAAGACGAGGGAATCAATGAATGATGGTTGTACAAGATGTAAGAGAAACAAAGTAACTGCATGAAACTTCGTATGGGTTGCAAGATACTACAAGATAATGGTGTTTGGACCCTCGGCTGATGTTTTGTCGAACCTGCCGGCATTGTTTTGGCATCGGCTGTAATATATATTGAGGCGAGGTACAGTGATACGGCGGGTAAATATGAACTGCTCTAAAGCCAACCTCGAGACACTAGATAAGCTAACGGACGAGAGGATTGGAACTTTTCTGCGACAGATTCGTCACTTTCACCTCAAGAGTTTGCATGAACATTGGATAGGTGTTTTGGTATCTGACTGCATGACCACCGACGGCGAAACTGATGCAATTCTGATATACATATCCTGGCATCTGCCACATTTTATTGGATGTTCCGCTATATTTGTCTTCAAACTACTGGACTGGTCAAATGCTGGCTGAGAAAATACATGATACTTTTGGGACGATGGGACATCACTTACTAGTATGCATCACCACAAAAGTGCGAAGACAAGGACAGATCAGTTGCATGACTACGCTTCTCGTGATATCCTTTAGTATCGACGAGATATGATAATATGTGAATTACATGTTTTGGAACTATGCTGATTTGTTGATGCATATATGTCCCTCCCACCGGCACGGGTCTGTGCGCTACAGGGCATTTCACAGTCAAATGAAAAATAATAATTCTTATGCAAAATAACAATTCAAAAATCTAGTTAATAGAAAGACAGATATACTTCTTTTTTATCGTATATTTGAATAATAAAGCAAAACGATTGAGCGTTCGTCGATATATTTAAGCGTGAACTCGCCTACTTTGTATTTTCTAAGCCTGAAAGTGCCTCGCGAAACCGACTGTAGACCACAGACCCGTGCCTCCGGGCTCGTTAAGTGCGGGGTAGAGCGGGGTTGATTTTCACCAACTTGACCCTGGATGATGAACGACTCTCTCGGAAATGCGGTAACGTCTGCACAAGCAGTCCAAACGAATAAAATCAGTTCCTTTACAGCAATACATTCAAGAAGTTTCAATTCTCCGAGAAGTTTCAGGATAGTAAATCTCCTGCAAGCGAGCCACTATTTATCGAAGTCATCCTATCGAAGAGACAAGCCTTCCTTGAGACGAGCACATTGCTGCTGAACAAACTCCAGCTGTCTATTCTTGTCCACGTTGTCCTCCAGAATTTGGCGGCCATTCCTTTTTTCTTCGCTCAGCTCATTTTTCGCCCTGTTCCAGGCTAGAGTTCTCTCTTCCAAGGCTCGAGTCTTCTCCTCTAGTTCTGTTTGCAACACTTCTTTTGCTCGTTGTTGTTGCTCGATCTCCTCTCTTGAGCGGGATATAACACTCTCCATGTCACTCGTAATTTGTTTAAGAGTATCCAATTCCAGGCATACACTTCTCAAGACGGCGTCCTCATCCTCCACCTCCTGCAGAGCATTGCTCTGCCTCTGTTCGGGATCTTCGTCGTTCAGTGCCTCAGATATACTCGCTCCAAGACCTTCCTTCGCTTCTTGCCCAATTTCCACGATTGCACCATCGAGAGATTTACTCCTCATCATGATCTCTACGCGGAGACTCTGTCGCAGAGTGCGTATTTCTTCTCCCTGGGCTTGATTGAGATTTCGCATGTTCTGCAATTCCTCATCTCTCCTCTTTTGAACATCCATGATCTGAAGCATAAGACGACCTCTCTGCTCAAGAAGATCAGCGTCTTTTTGACTCTGCATGTCTCTGAAATTCTGCTCGAGTCGCTCCTTCTCTTCGACATGAACCTCAGCACTGAAAGCGATTTGATCAAGGCGGTCCTGCACAATGGCCTGTTTCTCAAGCAGATGTGCCTGATCTTTCCTCCCTATCTCCGCCCGCAATATTTCAACCTGGTGAGCGCTCCTCTCGAGTTGGCAAGCTAATTCTTCTGCTCGATCGATTGCCCTATCGCGGCGTTCGTCTGCTTGTCTGACTCGGTGGAGAGCATCCTGCTCCCATTTGACCATCCGATCGAGCTGGATTTTAAGGGTTTCCTCCTGAGAGACATGTGAGGTACCAGCACCGGTCGGATTTCGAAGACCAGAGGCCTGGCGAGGAGCGGGTGTATATTTATCTGTGGTGGGCTCGAGCGTGCCAGCCTCGCGGTTCTGCCGACGAGCGCGGTTTTTTTCGTTGTTGGGGTCAATATTTACCCCTGCTAAAATGGCCTTTTGTTTAAGTTTGTGGAACATGTTGGAATGTGCGATTTTCAATATCAGCCGAATAATGGTTCTCAAATGGGTGGCAGGTTGGAGGGGACGGTGGGATTATCAGGGAAGGGAACAGCTGATCCTGGAAAGCCTAACGCCGGAGAGGTGGGTTTGTTGCGAATCATGAATTGTCGCCAGGAGCCTAGCGTATGTATATATCATTGATAGGTGTTCCCTCGCCGAAGATAGCAGGGTGCGTATGACATGCTGCATTCGAGATTGGAAGCGGGCTGTGTCACGAAATGAGAAGATCATCCGGTGGCACAGCGGCAACGCTGCAACCTGGTCACTTGATGAGATTTGGCCAAGCACAACGAGAACATCCCATCCAAAGTGGGAACAAGTTAGTGCTCTTGTTATTTTCCTGAAGCCCATTATGATTCTCAAGCAACATCACCAAAAAGTTCTCTAACTATCCCTCCACCTCTCAATCTCATGACCAGGTGAATAGTGCAATTCTGGCGACTGCGTCAGCAAGGTTCAATCCAAGACTGCATGTTCTACTGTACCTCGCCAAAATTATAACTTTCCAGAGTTCTCTCTGCAGTTTACAGCAATTAACAATCGAACTTCCATACTCTGTGCGTGAAGTACATACCATCCTCGAGCTGTTTTCCTCCCCAGAGGAACCGGTAATATTCGACCTCCAGGGCCTTCTCATCGCCGAGTTTCTTTCGCAGTTGCTTCACTTTCCAAGAGAGACCGACTCCATGGAATGTCAAAGTCTTGCCATCTAGGTCTCTGAACATGACATTATTGAGCATGACAGGCTGGGACTCGATGCTGGAATAGGGAGGAGGGTCGATTGACGTAGTTGCAGAGCGAGTGAAGAATATTGTATCGCCCTTTCAGAGTCAACGAATTAGCCTGGCTACAACGACAGAATAAGAGGATGTACATTTTGGACACCGTGCGAAGAGAGGGTTCTATTCGCTGTTCATCATTAGCTGAGGAGATCCTTCTTCAGATCTTCACTGGAAAAACGTTGTAGACTTACTGCCTGATAATTCTGTGTCTGCGAACGCGATTGAAATATCTTTCCAACCTTGAGGGTCGGATAGTTGTTCTGCAATCAATTTCCTAAGGCCCTGGACAGTTTGGGTTGTGGGGACTCCATTCAAGCGCTGGCTAAGCCCGTCGTTTGAATTTACTTCTTCGATGTATAGAAACTTCTGAGCTCCTTCTTCGTTTGGCTTCCAATCTGTCATAATTGCAGCGATAAATAGGTACAATAATATACCTCAGAGGAAGAACAATAATCGATTTCAAGTTTCAGTATAAAAAGAGGGGGGCACTGATGAAGTTGGCATAGGGTGTCGGAGCAGGCTGTTGGATTCGATAGGATCGGTCCAGAGTGTGGCTTGGTACAGTCTTGGAATTTGTGATGTGAATTGATGCAGGCTTCCTGCATCAATCAAGATTGCGCCAAGTATCTTATCTGTCAGCCTGCATCATAATTTACGATAGATGTCTTCAGTGAGGCTGGGCAGATTGTATTTGTCTTGGGCCCTTGGCAAATGGTGGAGCGACATCTCCCTCCGGGGCTCAATGGAAACCCTCGATTCTACTAAATCTTGTTGATACTGTAAACCATGGATGATGAAGATTTCTCTGCTTGGAAGATCTGCTGGCAAGTCAACTTACTCTTCTACAAACGAGTCTCGGAGAAGCCACAGAAATGCATTGTTTGTTCGCAGTCGAAAGCGGACACCACCGGGACCCTGAGATCCTCCTTTTGGGTAGAAGCGACAACATGCTCAGGAGGTCATAGACAAGTCATCTCCTCCGAGACACAGTTGGCATATAGTCTTGGGGTATGTGCAACATGCGATCAAAAATATATGCTGGATGTGGTGAAAGGCAAGCACCGATGCAGGCGAGATGATTGTCGAAGAATTGTTCGTGTACACGAGGGAGAAATCCAAAGGAAGCTTGAAGCAGATGCAATACTATTAGAGTTAGTTCTTTCTCCTGGATCTTGAGTCATGCTGAGTTTGACAAGGAACTTCTTATCACTGGTCGAGCGCTATAGACTCTACGAATGTGTTGTCCACTGCGACGATGTTTCGTACGACGCGGACTCAATTTTAGCCTTCAAGCCCCCGACAACAGAATGCAATCACGATCGCAATGTTTGTGATGCTTGTCTTAAAACTACATTTGAGGGAGCAATTCGGGGTGGGCGACTTCAAGATCTGGTTTGCCTTGACACCGAGTGCAAGAAACCTCTGACTCTGGACGCTCTGAGAATGTTTGTTTCAGCCGAGGTATTCAAAATGTCAGTGATATCCCCCTTTTTCCAAAGATTATCGCTAACAGTAGCAGATATAACAAGAAACTGGCATTGAATCTCATGTCAAAGAACGAGAAGTTCCGCTGGTGTGCCTGCGGGCATGGTCAGGTACATACACAAGGAGGTAAGTCAGATGGAAAGAATGTAAGCTGAGAGCCACTAATACCAATCCCCTTCTAGAACGTAACCCGGAGTGGAATTGTATATCTTGCAAGCAGCGACATTGTTACATATGCCGAGAGGATTCCTCCGAGCTGTGCCAACACCTACGAAGCATTGATTACAAAAAGCGGAAGCAAAAGAACCAACAAAGACAAGCTGCCATACAAACTTTCGAAGCATCAGCTCAAAGAGCTCGAGAGAACGAAGCGGCGACAAAACTAGAGATCGCTCGAACGACGAAGAAGTGTCCCAAAGCAGGATGTGGGAATAAAATCGAGCGAAATGAAGGATGCGGTCACTTCACTTGCAGGAATTGCTCCACCGACTTTTGCTGGAGCTGTAAAGTTATTTGGAAGAATAAGAGGGTGTTGCATCTCGCGGGATGTCGAATTGGATTGAGGTCTACGACAACAAAGGCATCTTTGGACAAAAATGGATATGCTCCGGGATGGGACCAAGATATCGGATACGATATTTCGTTGGACAAAGGACTCTGGCTGATCGAAGGACATCAATGAAGGGCCAGCCAACGAAACCCTTCTCCGAATCCCCGCTCGGTCAGTCTACTTTTCAGCTCCGAAGCAAAGTACAAAGTTTAAGTGAGAACTTTGACTCTTTTCTTCTCCGAACTATGAATATTGCACTGGGCATGAAGACCAACTCCGACGCAAACCGAGAGTGGATCTTGGTGCTTCAACCACGCCCTTCCAAATACGTAAGAACCCCCATTCTTGACGACGTGCTACATGACATCTCATCACGGCAACATTTATTTTGGCCGAGATACAGGTAAAAGGAGAAAGTCCGTATATTTTCAATACGATCACTTAAACAAAGACTTGGGCTTGATTCCTTTCACTTTCACTCACTCGCTCACTCTCTCGTTACAAAATCTACATCGCAAACTCAGCATCGTCCCATTTCTTCATCATGGGAAGCATTGAAATTCCTCCCGCCAACTCCGGCCTGCAGCATGAGAGCATCAAAGTAGCATCCACCTGGTGCGGCCCTGGTCCAGCAGCCTGCGACTTTCGGACAGACACAATCACCACACCAACATTTTCCATGCTACAAGCGATTGCGCAGACCTCACTCGGCGATGACGTATACCAAGAAGATGATACCACTACCTCATTCGAGGCGTACATTGCAGACCTGGCTGGAAAAGAAGATGCTCTCCTCGTAATGTCTGGCACGATGGGAAATCAAATCGCCCTGAGATCTCTCCTTACACAACCACCACACGCAATCCTCTGTCACGCCCAAGCTCACATTTACGGCGCCGAGGCTGGAGGTTGTTCATCTTTATCTCAAGCACATATCCAGACCGTCACACCCTCCAATGGTCTTTACCTCACCCTAGACGACGTCAAAAATGCAGCAGTCATCAGCAACAATATCCATGTCTCGCCAACTAGAGTGATATCCTTAGAAAACACTCTCGCAGGCACCGTCACCCCTCTTGCGGAAGTTCGTAGGATCTCGGAATTTGCACGTGCAAACGGGATTAAGATGCATCTCGATGGAGCACGCATCTGGGAAGCCGTCGCATCAGGAGCGGGTTCTTTGAAAGAATACCTCGCGTGCTTCGATACAGCACAAATGTGTTTCTCTAAGGGACTGGCTGCACCGATGGGAAGTATTATCGTAGGGCCTAAATCCGTGTTGCAGCACTCGAGGTGGGTGAGAAAGAGTATTGGAGGCGGAATCAGACAGGCGGGAATCATTTCCTCGGCAGCGAGAGTCGCTGTTGAAGAAACTTTCATTGCTGAAGGCGGGAAGAGATTGAGAGATAACCACTTGAAAGCTAAGGCTATTGAACAGGCTTGGTTGAAGAAGGGAGGAAAGGTTCTGAGACCAGCTGAGACAAATATGGTAGTTTTGGACTTGGCTGCCAGTGGTGTTGCAGTGGAGGATCTGATCCGAATTGGAAAGGAGGAGGGAGTTAAGTTGATGGGCGGGAGAATTGTTGTCCATTTCCAGATTGTGGATGAGGCGTTCGTGAAGTTGGAGAAGGTTATGGATAGGGTTCTGGCAGAGAAGACGTCGAAAGTCACATTGAATGAGCAGTCGGTATATAGATAGACATAAAGACAGCAGTTTTAGATCCATGGGAAGGGTTTGGGATATTTGCATTGGGTAGATAAATAGACCCAAATTATTAGTGGCGCAATGAATGATATTGATTTTAGATTCCATCTGTTGACTTAACAGCCCCCCTCGCTTGGTGCTGTAAACGAAACCGAGAGTAAAAAGTCAGGGGTAGCTCGCCTCGCTTGAATCAAAATGAACGGAGAGACAGGACTGAAGATTACATTGATTAAATAACTAGATTAAGAAGTCATTGCAATGACTTTGTCTGCCATCTCCGGAAGTGTATCAGCCATGACATCCAACTTCGTGTCAAATATCTCAATACAAGGCTCCTTGTCATAGACCGTGCAATATGCTCCTCGGAATCTATACCAACCTCATCAGCCAAAGCCTCCCAATTCCAAAGATCGTTCAAAACAACGAGAGGAAGAAAAATATATGCTTGGAGGGAAGAAAAAAAAAAAAACTCACCCAGCTTTCACAGCAGCACTGACATCCCACATATGAGCAGCACCGAACCATTTCTCATCCTCCTCAGCAAACAACTTCAACATCGGCCTATACGCAGCCATCATCGGCTTATAAACCCCCTTCTTCGCCCCCGTGACGGGATCCACCTCCGCGAACTGATCACAGCTCACGAAATTCTCAACCGGCATCTCCAGACCAGCATTCAAAAAGTATCCCCTCACCCTCTTCACATCCCCCGTCGTCAGACACCAAACCGTCCACCCGGCCCCCCTCAGCTTCCCCATCATCTCCACACACCCCGGGCGGAACTCCAGCTCCGAGTACGCAGCTTGACACGCATCGCGCTCGGCTTCCGTGGCGAATTCGCGCGCGTTAGATATCCCGGCCATGTGTAATGTGCGGTAGAAGACTGCTTTGAATATCTCGCCGTAGGGAGTGTACCGTTCTGAGAGGAGGAGGAAGTAGAACTCCAGCTCGGCGGCTTCTTTCCATGTGTACCCGAAATGTCGAGCGTTGACGTGTTGGGCGAGGAGGCGAGGGCCGAGGATTTGTTCGATGCGGTCGTAGAATGCGTCGAATGAGACGCAGGTTCCGACTACGTCGAAGACGATGTGCTTTTTGGGTGCCATTGCGTGTAGGGAGCGAGTGGATTTCTTGTGTGGTTCTTGTCAGAAGTTGATCTGAGATTTGCGATTGTGTTTGATTATGAGTTTTTGATGACTTTGCTTGTTGACATTGAGCAGACAGAGTCTCTCATGTATAATCCGTGATGAAGTAAAGTTATTGAAGTCTTTACCCCACTCTGCCCACCTTCCTACCAATCACGTGTAAACGTGCCTCCGACGGACGAGCAACTCCACGAGAATACTGAAAATAATAAACACACTCCGAACGACCCATGTATGCTCCGAAATTATAGAGATGGGGATGTGGATGTGGATGTGGATGACGAGGAGAATGGCGGGTACTCCGAGCCGTTCTCCAGAGAAGTGGTTGATGTCCGTCGGACTGAGATCCACACCACTCCGAAGCTTGACGCAACCACGGCCGGCATTTCCGATGAAAACGCGCGTTGGGAGATAAGAATGGCGATTGTAGAATGCTGATGTTTTCATTAATGGAATAGATAAGAAATACCCAAAATCGAGATGCAGATAATGAATTCTAGGAGAGGAAGGCTGGGAAGTGAGTGTGGTTCCTCATGAGTTCGGAGTTGGATTTGTTTGATCTCGCTTAATCTATGTCTTGTGGATTCTTGCCTAAAGATGGTAATGTGATTCCATTCGTCTAAGATTTCAAGTGTCGGTCTATATTAAACATTGAACAGCTGAAGAATAGTAAAATTCCGGGTATAGTGCAGTATCTGGGTTGCACAACGCACTCAACACATTTGACGACATCTGCAGACGTCATGCCACTGCCACTTTCGTAAGCTATCGAGGTTAAAAAGGACCATTGCCATTCTATCCTTTATCTATCTGCTAATATACGCTACGCTCAAACACCGCTCTGGCTACAAATCAAGCACACCAATCAATCACTTTACAACAAATCCCCATCTAACTCCACAGAATATTGAGTCTCCTCCAGCCAGTCTTGGGCTTGGGCTCCGGTTCTGGATTCGCGTTCGCAATGTCGATGAAGCCCTTCAAGAAGTGTCAGTACTAATCGGAACCAAGCTTTCATAGCGCTCTGCTTCTGGTATATGAATCAAATGGCGGTTGGACATATCCAGAGGACAACAAGGGATGTAGGCTTACCTGAATCGGAATATCCTCCAACGCAATAATCTTCGTCTTCTTAATAAACTTGTATCCAAAATACAGAATCGCAAACAGTGGGATATTGATATACGACGACACGAACGTCTCGTTACTCCAATGGCCATGAATAAACGTAGCATAACCTCCCGTGAGCAACAGAAGTGCGAAGATCGTAGCGGACACCCAGGTAATATACGGCTGTAGCGGTGCAGCCCAAGGAAGTGCGCTTCGAGGAATACCCTGCTTCTTACACCCGTAATAGAAGCGCAAGTAAGTGACACAGATGGTAAGCCAATTGACCAGAGTCGAGATGGACACGAGATCTTGAAGCCAGTCGAACGCGACGCTAGCGCCGCTGGAGAGGGTCATGAAACCGAGACACATGGAGACACTGAATAGCGCGACGGCGAAGTAGGGGATGGCGAATCTGTTGAGACGGGTGAAGATCTTGGGGGCTCGGCCGTCCATTGCGAGACCGTAGAGGACGCGGGTGGCGCCGAGCATTTGGGAATTTCCTGCTGACCAGGCGGAGGTCAGAATCACGGCGTTGATGATTGAGGGGACAACTTTGATTCCTGCGCGTTTTGCGGCGACTGGATGATAGTTAGTTCACTTGCTCTGAGTCCTTACGCAAGTTTATTCCTCAGAGCATATCTTGAAGCTCAAATATCTGGACAGGACGAAGTAGATCTGTACTTACCGACAAATGGTGACGTTGTTGCCGTTCCACTGTACCGCGAGATATCTGGGTCATCGGACGGGACAGTCAAGCCCACCATGAAGATCGAGATAACTAGATACCAAGTCAATAAATATCAAATCTCCAACCCCGGAACAAACATACTATAGAAAAGCAAGACACGAACGAAGATTCGCTTCGCAGCATCTGGGATAGCTCTGCGCGGATTCTTGGTCTCCGCAGCAGCCATAGTAATATTCTCAATACCCGAATAAGCATACAAAGCATTATTAAGAGCCGTCCAAACACCCAAGAATCGACCCAGAGAGCCAGTGATTCCTAAGTACTGAACGAAAGGGCCAGGTCGTCGCCAGTATTGGAATCCAATTGGTTCGTGATTCGGTCCGCCTCCGCAGGTGATCACGAGAGACTGGATATGTGAGTTCAGTGAAAGTGTTGGAAAGGGGAATGACTTACCATGATATTCACACCAACGATCAAAGCAATCTTCATCATTGAGAAACCGAATTCCAATTCTCCGTACACGCGAATGAATAAACTCGAAGTAATGATCATCAAGACTCCAAAAATCGTGATCCAGATAGCGGAGTTGATGGTCAACCAGAACTCCACAAGAACAGCAGCTGCAACAAGCCTACAATTTCCCCCGAGTTAGAACAACAAGTCCAGGCTTTCTGCGAAGTAATTCAGGGTAGGCTAGTTGTAACTCACTCAGCAGGGATCGAAACGATATACGAATATATCAAATTCCAACCATTTGCAAACGACAACGCCGGATCGACGAAATACTCCGCATATCTCACAATACCACCATTCAGCGGCACCAAAGCACCCATCTCAGCCACGGCGAGCACAACACTACATGACGTGCCTCCCATAACGAGATACCCTATGAAAGCTCCCAGCGGCCCAGACCGCGAGATAGCTCGTCCGGAACTCAGGAACAAACCGGTACCGATCGTGCCGGCTAGTGCTATCATCTGGATATGCCGCTGGTGTAGTCCCTGGCGGAGTTCCTTCACCTCGATAAATTCGCCTGGCGATTCGATATCTAGCTCTGGCATGATGACCCCGCTGGTGTCGTAGGCTGGGGATTTCTCGTTCGGGGCCGCCATGTTCCCTGAGGATTTTTCGTCGGTGGACGACATTGCCTTTGTGTTTGTTTATTTGTCTTTGAGGATGGTGAGCTGGGTCGTGAGGATTTCGAAGAGGCTAGATCAACACCACCAAGACTGGCGAGGAGGAAGAGAAGCTTTTTGAACCAAGAGATGGAGAAAGGCTTTTTATATGCAATAAGCTTTCGGAGTAGAAGCCATCGTCCTTATCTCGAAATTTCCTAAAGCGGTAATTTCATCACAGGACTCCGAAATATATCTATCCTGCTAGGGAGTTCGTTATCTCTATCATCTGGAGAAGAGGGAGGTGAGGGGCACGAGGTCCGTCCGCGTGTTCGCCACACTCCCCAGGGGACTTGAATGCATCCCAGTCGGGCTCGAGCTTGGGGAGCAGATAGAGATACAGACAGGATACAGAGAAGCAATCGACCAATCAGGATACCCCAGTTTCAAACAAGAGATAAGAGGAAAGATGGGGGGAGGGTGTTGGTGTGGCTTCTCCCCTCCCCTTAAAGAGACTGGCGACGGTCTAAAAGACGGAGTAATTTCATAAAGTAAACTGGGGGACCTGCAGCGCGAAGCCTGCGAAGCTTTAGTGGAAAGCTTATAGGGAGTTCAGGGGGGCTTTAGCGAGGTCCACCCCTGAAGAATGTTCGGAGTGGACCTTCACCACCTAAGTATCTACTGGTTCTGCGCTGTGGGGGGTTTCCCGTCGGGCAAGGAGGTCCTGGTGATTATTGATTGATGATTGATGATTGATAGGAAAGTAAGTCTATTTAAATTAGGAGATTAGAGAGTACTTTCAGGATGGATACTTTTCGGCGGGTAAGTGGTAAGAGAGAAATTCTAGGGAATGAGAATGTTGAGGCTTGAAGGATGTCGTAGTGAGACCAGGACAACAATGAAATAGGTACTCTCATGAGGTCTAAAAACACCATAAAAATACTGTTCTGAAATGTATCAATTGAAGAGAAAACTCCCATTGATTCCCACCTTCCCTATACTGCACCATCTAAGCCATGACATCCCCCCCATTCTGACTATCCAATGACTTCTCAACCCTCTCCCTCGTCGTCTTAAACAACCTAGGCACACCCGTCTTCTCAAACTCTACGCTCTCAGTAATCATCTTCGCAATCCCCTTCGCTGCAAGCCAAATAACTGGCATACCATGCCCATTAAACCCCGCAAGCACGAACTGATCATTCTTCTCACTGGCTCCCCAGGGCCACCACCACCTCCTACTCTTCCCAACTCCCTTCTTCGGTAACACGCCAACATGAGGATTCGAATCAAAACTATAGCCCATCACGCCAGACCAGATCTTATCGACTTTCGCACCGGTAGTCTCCCATCCGTGGAAGAAGCGCTGCATGTACGTATCGAAGTGATCCTTGCCAGGTTCAATTAACGTGCTGTCATCGACGTTGTTATACCACTCTTCCGGGAAAGGCTTGAATTTCGAGCTGGCGCCTCCAACTACAATACTTCCATCGATCTTTGGCGTGAGGTAGGCGAGCGTGCCATCATCTTCGCGGATGATATAGGAGTTGGTGAGGAGGGGTGCTCGAGTATTGGCAGGAACGGTGATGTGTGAGCATATCCCTTTACAGGGGACAATTGCATTCTTGTATTCAGGGAGGAGTCCAGCAACATGTGCGTTGTTGGCGTACACAACTTGCTTGGCATGAGTCGTCCCGCGTGGAGTTGTGATGATGAAGCCGCCCTTTGGATCTGGTGATACCTGCGTGACGGGTGTGTTGGTTTGAATATTGATTAGTTTTGCCTCGACGAGAATCTGGGCGACTCGAAGGATGAGTTTATATGGTGAGAGTGTGCCAGCCGTGTATGTCGCGCAGGCTTGGGCGCCTTTAATGCCAGAGATGTTCTCCGCGTCCTGGCTTCTCGAGAAAAAGACGTCGTCCATATACGCCAAATTATGAGAAGACATGAGATCATACACTTGTCTGGCCTTGATGGCAGCAGTTTTGTTGATCCACACATCTACCGTTCTCGTGAGAGTGAAGTCGCAATCGATATTCTCCTTCTCAATCACGTTCTTGATCGCATCCAAATGCGCGACTTCAAATTCCGCGATCTCCAAACCAGCCTTGACTCCAGCTCGTTCGATGTACTTTGGTATGTGACCGTACATATCTGGACGAAGGTGGCCCCCATTTCTACCTGTTGCTCCCGAGCAAATACCCCGCGCCTCTAAAATAGTAACTGACAGATTGTTCTGACGCGCGCCCTTCTTTAGATGATATGCTGTAGCGATACCTGCATATCCTGCTCCAATAATAACAACATCGCTGGAAGGTGGTAAATCGGGAGTAGTGCGCGCATCATGAAGTTCATGAAGATTCTCGTGCCAAAACGACGAAGTGGGATTCTCAACAGGAAGGTAGTCCTCAGGAGGCGGAGGTAAAAACTTTTTATCGGAAGACATGGCGCCGAAAATGCTGGATTGGAAAAGATCGAAGTGCTGTTGCAAGTCGTCGCACTCGGAAAGAACTGGTCTTAATAAATGCAAGACGAGAACGAGCCCGAGGATGAATGCCGTATACGCAGATTGATGAAGCATACGATTCACCAGAAGGTAAAAATTGGAATCATGCAAGGACAGAAAACACTAGGTGTCGGCGACATCGGTTTGTCGTTCAACGGCCAGAAGATGTCGTCATGTCGGGAGGCTGGAGTAAGTGAAACTCCGAAACTATGTGGATCGACCAGGTTATCTTTTCTAGGTCCAGAAGATGCATGGTCCACTTCGATCTGATAACAGAAATATCGAATATCGAACGAGGCGAGGCTAACCGACAATTGTTATCGTCCGATTGTTTGAGGTTCGTCTTTGTTCTCAAGGCAATTGATATGGAGCCCCTGAACCCAACTCCGAAGCGAGCTCCGTAGTGCTACTCATGAGCTACCCACTCCGAATGGCCACACCGACATGTGAAGAAAGAATGTATCGTCCGTTTGTGGAGCTGGGTGTGAGCCGGTTTTGTTAGTCAAGAACCTGGCGAGCTTATCTTTTATGGATCTACACTTTCTCAGACTTGATCCAGATCCCTGCTTCCGATGCGGACTTCTTGAGATGAGCCTCTGAGGTTGGAGGCGGTCGGCTCGGATGATCGGTATCAAGCCCCAGGACCTTGATGATTTGCATCCTTGGTGTCTCTCGGCTTTTCATGGGCGGGACAGTAGACATCCTTTGGTAATGGCCGTGTTTGTCTCAGAAGATGACCGATTCTTGGAGTGCGGCAAGGGAACAGGGTGTCCAGGGCCAACGTTATAGTCATTCGTTTGAACGCCATGATGAACAGGAAGGTCCAGATCCCCGGTGGAGGAAGCTCAACATGGTTTGGAATTCCTTGCGGCCGCCAATTTCATCTCATCCAATACTTAGCATTGCGAAGTGAAGAGTGGCCCTGCAAACCGTTCTGGTTTAGGTCCTAGAACAGCTTGATCACGCCAGTTTCAGCCATTCACTCTCGTAAACTCAGCTGAGGTAGTTCTGTTGGCTCAACTCCAACCAGTCGCCCTGCGTCCAATCCACCGTGTTCAGCCAGTCCAAGTCATCCATGGCAATCATAGCCGGATCGAAGTCGGTCATGAAATCCATTGAGTTGTGCGGCTCAGTGGAATGCAGCGGCGTCTGTTGCAGTTGATTTTGCATTATACTCTGAGGTTGAGGAGTTTCTGAAAGTCGCTGACTTGGCAGAGGGATTCGCTGTGGTCCAGTCAACGATGGCCGAGGAGCATCGATCGCGGTGTCGATTATCCGCTTGACGACTTTCTTGAATTTGCCGCATAGCTGGACGTTGTTATCGGTTGGACGAATCCAGCTCAAAAAGGCGATGAACATCGTCAGTGTTTGAACGACTTCTGATCGAGAGAGCTGGACGGGTGTAGGAATTGGCATGGCTTCGGTTGCTGGTATCGGCGGTGCGAGGTTACTCGCCCTGAGGAGCTCGAGGCATAGAATACCGGCACAGGGGATTCCATACGACAGTATCTGTTTTGGAGAATCAGTAAGATGAGACTGCGAGGATATGTCTTGACTCACAATCCAGTCGAACGAGAAATTGTAAACTCTCAATTGCTCTCGATCTGACCAAAACGAGAGAACAACCGATATCATCTCTTGTGCCACATTGAAAAGCTCTTGACCATTTGAGAGTCCACGTGAAACAAGCAGGCGCTGCAGGAGGAAAGCGCATTGAAGAACATCCAGTTGGATTCGAGTCACCATGTAAATCTCTCGGGGCGCTCTCGTCTGGACTGAAGCAGAACCTTGCTCGAGACTGCGGTATTTAATGTGCTCAGGATACGAGTCAACGATCTGTTGGAGCTGGACTACCAAGGCACTAAGATTTCATATTTAGTAAGATGCGTAAGAGAAGCCTATGCTGACTCACTCTATTTGTGGCTTCGTATATTGCATGTTGGCACTGAGAGACAAGCGCAGGATCTCTTCTCTGATGGGTGACAAAAGAGAGACAGCTCGAAGCCAAGTTACTGTATAGATCTGCTTATCGGTGTTCCAGCCGTTGGCATCGAGTTTTCGTATAGCGGCAGCTAGTCTTTCGGGGCCCTGGTAAATATCTTCCTCTGAAAGATCAAGAGGTTGAGGAATATTGCAGTATCGTTGATCTAGTATCGGCGGACGGCCGAGAAACAAACTGTCGCATTTATCCAAGTGAAAAAATGATGTAGCGAGAATAGATCGATGTTGAGAAAGCGGCGTCACTTCTCGAATGAATGGTTGGCGATGGAGTCCAGCTGTGATGATCGCACTTCCTGTGGCTCCAAAATGCATTCTCAGATGATCACCTGTGTCGTTTAGCCACCAAAAATATACGCTGAACGCGGGTTGGAGTGACTTACTTTCGTCACTAATGATCTGGCTATGCAACTTCGCAAAGTTCTTCATCAGCACCACGATGACTTCATTGATTTCCGAGAAGTCCTCGCAGAGCTGCAAACATGCTTTGGCACCAAACCTCATTTTCTCAGCAGAGGTGTTTCGATTCCTACCCTGCTGTTCGGGGAGTTCAAAAATTGGGTCCCAATCTTGCTTATGCTTAAACGCCATTCCAGCCCAAGTGAACAAGATACCAATCATCTCCCAGCGTAGCCTCGGACCACCAAACCAGTTAATCCAGCTAGTATCGCTGCCTTGGTCGGGGCGAGGAAGTGAAGTCTTGCTATTCTCTATCAACTCATTCACCAAATCCAACACCGAATCTCGCGACCGATCGTTCCCCAAACAATGGCCAAAGTCATTCCAGAGCTGATTGAGACATTGTCTAATCATCATCGGTGAGATCCAAACGTCATGAAATGCTGAGATGTTATCCATCAGAATCTCACAGGTACGAAGAGTTGGGAAATCCATTAGCGTAACAATAGCTAGTTCGCGCTGCGAATTGCTCATGTCAAAACCTGGGTCTTTTGGACTGACGAAGGTTGCTCTCAAGCTGGGGTCCTCAGCAGCATCGCCAATCGCCTGACCGAAACTTGCTTGATTCTCCGAGAAGACAGCTGAGTAGCGTGTCGTTCCGAAAGAAACCCCTTCTCTTTGGAACAGCGTATTCCGTGCGGCATTCTCGTAGCTTGCCCCAGAAAAAGATGGGGAGGCCGTCCCAGAAGAGGGGGTCCTTGCGGACGAGGTAGGATTGATATGATTCTGCTCCATGGGTGCAAGGATCGAGCTCAAAGAATTCATCTGAGAGTTGGTGTTTCCGCTTGCACCTTGCGACGAGGGTGGCGGGGTGTAAAAATCATGGTTCTTGGTCATAGGCGCGGGATGGTAGATGCAATCTAATCGACGAATAACACACCGTGAACATCTTGGATGGTCGTGATCACATCGAACTTTGGTCTTTCGACATGGCTCGCAGGCCTGTGGTTGGCCATTTCGACGAATTCTTGCTCCAGCGGGCATTGCATTCCACGATGGTCCAGGATGGAGTGAGTGAGCACTGGTCCTGATAGGCCCTCTCCTGGATAACAGAAGTGAGAAAGGCGAATGGTATGAAGCTGTACTAGCGCTTTGGAGTGAGGGCGGGATATTCTGATAGAGATTAAATACTAGCTAATCCGTATGATATTGAACACTCGGACTCTTTCGGGGGAGAAGTGAAAGAAACACTGAATTGGAGTTGATGAGGTTGATGAAGTTGGAATAAAGTGGGAGAGGAGAGCGGCCGCCCAACGCCTGAGATATGGCGCCCTCTTCCCCTGTCTAGCTCCGATAAGCTGTGATGTGCCCGCCCCGCAGAGTTTAGTAGGCGGGGAAATTTACAACTGTAGTGAACAAAAACAGTAGATATTTACGTAGGTACTAAACAGAGCGGGTAGGTAAGGTATATATATTACCTAACCCTACCATTATTACTCAATCAAAACTGTCAGGTTCATTTTGAAAATAGGATTTACCTTACATACGTGGTTTCTGTAGATTTCTGGTCTTCCAGCATCCACACAGGAGAAGGGACCCGTTAATGAATAAGCGAGAACCCCCTGGAATTGATAGATATTGGCTCTAGTCGAATCATTTGCACAGTATCTACATAAGTATCTAGATACCAAGGTAATTGTGGAAATAAATGACATGTCATGAATATTGTTCGCTAACCCGAGATTTCTAAATCTATCAAAACACCCTCGCTCTACCAAAACTACAAAAAGCCCACAACACCAGCAGCCAACCCAGCCAGCAGACCAAGCAGTCCCAAATTCATCCTCACTTCCTGCCCAGAAGAAGCAGCAAGTTCTCCCAACGCACCATGGCTACTATTAACAGCCAATCTAAACAACGGATCCACATCTCCCTTCGTCGTAGTATTGGCAGTCATAATACTGCCCTCGACGCAGAACTGATTTGGATCCGTCCACGTCGCATCAACAGTCCTCTTCCACACCAGCTCAGGACTACTCAACATCTGCGCCGTGTAGAAGATCCTACAATTCGCAGGCTGCATGAGGAACTGCAACGGGGTCTGCGAATCTGTGGCCGAGAATGCGTTCTTGCCGTTCACGGCGCCGGTGTTGGTAGCTGATGTCAAGCGTTTGAGAGCGTATGCGTCTGCGAGACGTCCCATTTCACCTGCTTGTAACTCGGCTTTACGCTCTTCTGGGGCGAGTTCGATTACTGCTGCGGCGGCACTGGCTATTTCATCCAATGGGAAGACCTGTGCTCCTTCTACTCCGGCGATGGATTGCATCATTCCTGTTTGTGGGCGGCCGCCGATGACGGTGGCTTTTACATTCATCTGAAGGATCATCAGGTACGAGAAGAGCGTACATGTCGATCCACATGTCCCATCTGTGAGTAGTACGACATTTTCCGGGGCGAAAACTGATGGTGGTGGATTGGCTCGGCTACCAATACCAGTCAGGTTGAATTGAGGATCAGTCTCATTGAATGGCGTTTGTTGGTAGGCAGTGAAGAGGTCGCCCTTCAGAGACACAGGTGCAATGATCTGCTCAACCGATGTGAAACTAGCACCCCCAGGAGTAAAAACACCACCCCCAGGCACAAGATTACCAACGACAGCACTCTGTGCTAGAACCGTGAGTGCAGCTCGTTGTGCAGGAGTGTTCGCCGTAAAGTTATTTGGGATACCATTAATTACCCTTGCCATATTGACAAGACTGTCCGAGAGACGTAGGTCATTTGCTTGGAACCTTTGAACTGTTGGATACAGCTAATTAATTTCATCAGCTCAGTTCTCCACCATCCAATCAGGTTAAAAAAGGGAGAGAAAGTGGGTGGAGAAAAGGAGCGCTAAATACGCACCTGGGCAAAGAGTTCATATCCAGCAATGACAAACCCGCCGCCATTAGCTTGCAAATCAATCACGAGCCTTGTTTTCCCAGCGGCCTTTGACTGCGCAAGAAAAGATTCAAGAGTGCTTTGAAAATTGGTGAGATATTCGAGCGAGTCGACCGTTCCTTGAGGCGCGAAACCCGACACTGCCAGTACAGCAACGTTCTCGTAACCAGTCCCGTTGAGGAAATATCCAGAGGTGGAATTAGCGCCACTGTCTCGAACACTAAAAAGGAATCAGCATCAACATCTCAATATTACCATTTAAAATCAAGCTGGAACACAACCACTCACATCGGCAGAGGATATCCCTGAATCGTAGGTAAAGGAGGTGGAAGTTTCGGGATAGTCGTGTTCGTTGGCGTCGCCGGCCTCGTAGCATTCGCAGCAGCTTGGTTATTCGGATTACAGAATCGATTGTAATAATCCTCCCCATTACTTATACCGCTGAAATTAGCGCCAGTTCTCAACGCCGCAACGCTTTGTTCCGTTCTCTCTTGTCCGTTGTCGTAGGTGAGCGTCACACTCGCTCCTTGGAAGGCAAGCGAGGCAGCAACAGTCAACACTCCGGCTGGACTAGCGTATGTGCGAAACTGCGAGTTCCATTGCGAATCTGGGTCTTGGAAACTGCTGAATTGGAGATTCATGTCTGTGATGAACTTGGCGGCGTCTTGGCCATTGATTTTAGTGATCGCGGGAGCTGTGTCGATGGTTCCGTTTGTGCCATTTACAGCACCTACAGAAGTCAGCCAACAAATTCACAGCACGCGGCACCGAACTACCCACCCAGGTGATACAACTTCGGAACCGCCTTTCCATCTTTCGACACGGAGACAATATCCGAAGCCAAGGTATTCCTGAACGCAAAAGCTTTGAACACATCAGGACGGTACGCAAAATGTCCATCGTGGGCGGAAATGATCAACTTGATGATACCAAGCTGGAAGTCGTACTCGCTCTTGAACCCTCCAGCCACCACAGTTGATGAGATGTTGTCCAATCCACCCTCGATATCCGTCGCTGGCAACATGTACGATGAAGGCGGATCTTTCAGAAAGGCAAGCGTGCTTTGCCATTGTACGAATGCTTTCAAACTCTTGACCATGGCTACTGCTGGGTCGGGTTTATTCGGTACGGTCTGAAGGCAGTCGAAAGCCAGTTGCGCTGAAACTGTTGCCGTAGCTGGACACAAATGTTATCAGTATCATCCGCAGGCCATATAATTCCTCTTTCCATTGCACGTACCCGCTTTTGGATTCTGAGCCAGAAATGCCGCCACAGCAGGCCCAATTTGACCACATGCTTGCGGATTAGTTGGCGAAGGCGAAGGTGTATTTTGAGGCGCAGGCGCCGGTACAGCATTAACAATTGTAGCGACAGCAAACAAGCACCAGCTTATTCTTAAAACCACGGCGGATAGCTCAGCTATCCTCAAGCTAAGGAGGCCCATAGCGGCAGCACGACTCAAGGAGGAAAGGAATGAAAGGGGGAGGGAGAAGCGAAGAAAATGTCAACAAAGAAAGCAACTTCCCAAAACAACGACACGCATCACTGTCAACACCTTCTCTTGTGTAAAGGAGAGGAGTCCCATGATTTAAAGTCTTTCTCCAAAGAGTCTGAGATCTACTCTGGTGTGACTATCGTCAAGGATTGTGATTAAGTCCCAACAGCGAGCCAAGAAAGCATCTGCCACCCAAAACGCCATGCACCTCAAAAGATCGATAAGCCCCTCGAAGCTCTTGGCATCGCGATGAAAGCCAGATGTTGGCTTGTCCCCTGCGGGCGTCGATTGGATAGGGCGTTTTTAAGGTTGCAGCACTGTTGCAGATCAGCGGAGCGTGACATATCCGCCACAGCCCGTCCGTGGGGGACTTATCCCACAAACCCCGCCAACATACACAACATCCCCAAATCCTACTACAATTATGCCTAGACATATCTGAAGCGTGGGGTTGATGGCGGCTAAGATCCGACTGAAATCGTATGTTCGGTAATTTACGACTGAGTACTGTGCTGTACTGTTCCTTACGCTCTGTGACACCCATGGTTCCTCATCCCAGGTGAGCGATTGGATTGGGACGTGTTTTGAAAACGCATGATGCCAACCCTCTTGATTTGTGAAACTTCGTTAAAGCGCTTCCAAGAGATCATGCCGGTTAGGTTGCCGCCACTACTGCGCCTTCAAGCTTTGACAAAGGAGCGAAACATGTTTCTACCGAACAGATTCTGGAAAGATCTCTGGCAAAAAGTATGTTGGGATGAGGATGAGATAGCGCCGCGCCATGACTTGAGTTCGCCAGAAGCTGGTTGACACGATTCCTCCGCATCCGTAAGTTACCATAGCGTTATGGACACAAAATACTCCACATTAGGAACTTTGAATTATACGAGCACTTCGGACATGCTGACTCGAGGCCAAACTAGTAAAGATTGGCAAAAGCTTCACAGTCTCAGAAATTCAAAGTCTATCAAAGTTTGGCTGCCACCCAACCTCACTCAATTGCAGCATTCCATGAGATAATTCTACTTCATGCTTGCAAATGTCAATAGGCATACAATTATCAATTTCTCCAGAAAATATCAGACTTCTAAGCTTCATCAATAACGAAAGATGCCTGCCTGCTTGGATAAAAATCAAGAAAATGGGAAGTGGAAGAATGTTGTACGTGCAACAGATACTTCAAACCCGTGCAAAGAAACAAGTACTCCTCTGACTCTGTTTCAAGTTTAGCTTTTATCTCATTGGCTGCGTGCAAATGATGCTTTCATACTTTGGTGGTCAGCTTCAAAGTAAACTTAAACTCACTTCAAGACAAAAATTCGGAATTTCAAAGCTTGATTGCTGCGCTCAAAAACAAACTTTGAGGGCGAGAAGCCATTTCGGCAGCCAACCCCGAAAGGCCGAAGGGAGGAACTCAAATGCTTATGGAGACCTTCAAACCCCATACCGGCCAGTCCATCCAAGCTGTTACCCCCTTCAATAGTTAACACTCGGTTCCGAGCTCCCACTTGACTTGCCGTTGTCGATTCGCCTCACAAAAGTCGCCGATCTCATTGTCCTCTTCTTTTCATTCTTCATCCTCAGTCGACTTGTGGCCTCACCCCACTCGAACAATCTGGCGCACCACATCTCAGCTTTCTCAATCCTTTCCCTCACTGTTGTTGTCCCATTATCGTCTTTGACAATGTCACTCAAGGTAAACTGATTGTCAGCGGTATTCTCTCCTGTGCCGCTGCAGATGACGAAGATTCTCTTAGAGCGGAAGTATGGCCGGCCTTAAAATTTGTCAGTCCAGAAAGGTTGGGTTGGATGGGAGTGTCTCATACACCAGAGTTCTTCCCGACAATTGATGGTTACATCAATGTGAAGCTCTTCCAGCATACCGAATTTCAGAACGAGGGACCGAGGAGGGAAAGCAATCACGATATCGCTTCCGAGATGGACTTTCTTCATCAGTGATCTCTGGAGAGTGTTTCGTCGTGCGAAGAAAATGCGGAAGGATTGAAAGTCGTCAATCGACCATGTGTTCGTTCCCCAGAATAACCGGATCGCCTCCATGTACGTTTGTCGGCAGACGGAAAGAAGATCGATGTGCAGTCGCTTAGTCGGACCATGACGAAGAGCATCGTAACAAACGGCATGTCGATTGTGGCAATGTCGCAAATCACATTTGGTCACCATCCTACTCATCGGTCCTGTAACCAAAGTCTCGTACGGTTCGTTTCGGGAAAGATCGTATGCTTGCTTTTCCGTTATTGGTGACTCGCAGACTGTGTGGTAAAGTCGCAAGTCTGGGCTGGTCTGGTTCGGATGGATCCTCTCTTCCATGACATGAACCAACTGAAACCCGAGCACATATCCCCAGATATGATTTCTCAACTCGCCAGGTAGGCTGAGAAGGGGCCCAGATCGTCTATTTTGTTCAATACTTGAGGAATGTCAGCGAAGTCCTCGATCCTCTGTCCCTTCTCGACCAACTCACATTGCCTTTGTTCTCCCACTCTTAGGCGCTGCAAATGCCTGGCTTCGTATTCTCTTCGATGGTGAAGTCATGGTCTTGCCAGTTGTTAGAAGTGCACTGGCTTGGTTTAAATATCTTTGTGATTGGAACAGGAAAACTTCGACTCAGAAAGGAACAGCCAGGGTGGAAGTGACTCAACTCGGTGTCGAACAGAGTGAGCGATATCTTGGGCCATAATTAGCATTGATCAAGGTGAATACATATGTTTGAAGATCAAAATACCAAGTGTAGCCAGAGGATGAGGCGTCAATGGGTCTGCAACAATCTTCTCCCAAATCCAATAATAATGATGTGTCGACTGAACCAATGCAAAGATGATAATGATGTGATGCTGGCCATACTCAAGACGAAAGAGCTAAACATGTTTATAGGAGTTATGTGGCAGGAGGGAAGAACAGCCCATATCCTTAGGGGATGGAAGTGGCGACCTAGAGGAGGTAGTGATGGCCGCTATGCTGCAGCACAGCTTCCAATCTCATGGGCGCTTCGACCCTATAAATACAGGCTGCACACCCCCAACCCACCTGTTTCTCACCAAAACAATTAGGCATCGTCAAAATCTCATGGTACTGTGGCAAAATTCTCCAGAAAGTAGCAAATGATAACGCTTTAGTTCAATAATTTGTTAAGGATTTATGAAGTGTTGACTTTGATTAGAGATGATGATCGTGTCTTTCAAGCGGTCGAGTCTCCTCTTGAAATTGATATCAACGAACGACCATTGTCGACTGATAGTATACAACTTCATTTCTGACTTGCACCATTCAGCAATTCAATGCCAGCTCCAGCTGCCGTGAGCGTACCCTCTTGTTTCCCCATATAGTTCTCGTGCCGTCAAGAGACAAGATAAGGGATTATCATGTCTGATCAACCCCGTACTTTTCGATTATTTATCACTCTCATCAGCTTAATGCCTTTCCATAATGTCGAAGGGCAAGTTGATGATGCGAGCTTCTTGCGAAAACATCATTCAACAACCAAGTCAATTTGAGTCGAATCATTCACCTTGAATCGGAAGTAGACCATACTCTACTATATGATAAAGCAATTCAATCAATAACTGTCACCCGAACAAGCACTGAGCAAGTCAAGCCGTACTGCTGCTATGTACTCTATCTTACACTCAGTAAAGTCGCAATCAAAAATGGACACACCTTGAAAGGTTCCAAAGGCTTCCCCAGAAGCACACAGATATCTGTGTTGGGTCACTTTCAACTGTGCAATCTGCTTAGTTTAGGATTTTGTTGACAGTGGCTGGGATGTTGACAGTGGTTGTGCTTCATACTTTCGACGATGTTGAGGAGACACAAACGCCCCTCAAAGGTTGCAATCTGAAGCCGAAGTTCACAATATGATTCAACAATGGGTTTTGTAAAATTCAATGATCTTAAAGAGGCATACAACCACTTCTCCTGTGTCTTGTCGAATCGTGAGGATTTGTTTGTTGGAGTTAGCTTAGAAGGAATTAGAGGGGCTTTATACATACCCACACGCAAAGAACATGGTCTAACTGAATCACCACAGCGGCGCTTGTATTGAATATATTGTGTTAAATGTAACACAGTAGGGGATAGAAGGGGCGTTGAATTAAACTAGAGTATTCCTGTCAAATGCGACGCGTGCCACCTACTCCTGAGCCTATGAGGGATTCTGTGGTACTCCACCCACGTCTCGAACTAGTATAAATTACTGCATTTCGTAGTTGAGACAAGGCACAATCAATACACAGAATCATAGAAGTGGTCATTTCTGTCTAATATCACTTCAAGTGTTACGTCCTCCCAAAATGAAAATCCAAATGACGATTGGGGCAGGTCCGGGCAGAACATCCATCAAGGGTCTCATAATACATTGAAAGCATTACGTCCAAAACGATATAAATCTGCAGAGAAATCTCCTGAGGGCAATGACAACAAGAAAGAATTCAACAACGAAAATTTTATAACAGCGTCGAATCAATTCATGAATCGATACGGTCACGAATGTGAAGAGTCCGCCGTCTTCAATTTCTTCTCTCAGAGCCAATCAACAAGCCTCATTAGCTATGTCTACAGCAGCAAAATTATTAACCTTACCTCCGGCCGGGATCTCCACCACCAGTACATGCGTCCCCAACGAGATTAGTTCTTCTTGATAGAGAAGTCCATGACTGGAATCCGTATGAGTATATATACCCAGTCCAAAATGTCTCCACTCTCACCTCATACTATCAAGTTACTCTAAACTACCACACAACCTACTTTCTGGAACTCGATCTTTGTTCACCTCTTCTCATGATTCATTCCATCAAATATAAATACCCAAGAACGACCCTCAAGATCCTGCAACGGCATCGAACAGCAGTTCATGCGTCCACTGCAGTGACGCCCGAGGTGGGAGTAGTTGTGTTAACTCAACAAACATCTCTACCCTCTGGATTTCCGCGCCAGAACACAGCAGTGCATAGCAGGACAGGACAGTTCTTTAAAGAAAGCTATATGTAACACAACATCACATCTATAAACACTCCCCCAAGTATAGGTACAACAACAAGCAAAAAACAATTGACAACAACCCACCATCTGACAACAAAACAGAAAGTCTTAGCTGAAGACCAGCTGTTCATTTGGACGAAGATGCAGGCTTTCCTGACCAGGGTGTGTGAAACGAGTTTCTCAAAGGAAATTTATAGACTGAGATTTAAGCTAGGTAGCTATTACCTACCATGCCTAGGCGCTCGTCAACCTGCTCGCTTTAGTCGTTATTGCCCGTTAAGGCCATCCTTTGATTTCAAATGCTAGAATTCCATTATATATCCTCCCAAAGAAGCACCTTAGCCACCTGGGAAGGGATAGAATTAGAGGGCATATTTGTCTGTGGCATAGTCTATTCACCGGCCTCATTTTCTCACTCACTCACTCTCGGCAATTTCACCTAGAACAAAACAAACCCAGCAGATATCCGAGAGCGCAACCATGAAAGGCATTCAATTTTCACTCACACACAGGCACATGCCTCCCAATCCGCCACCCCAGCCTCGATCTCGACCTCGAACATCTCAACTATCTCAACATCCAAGCCCCACAAAAAGGCGTCTCTGGAAAGAGAAAAGAAAATTAAAACGCCCATAATCCAACGCAACGTAAATCAACGCTAGAAGCATCGCTCAAACGCTCACTCGAAGGATCCCAGATCCCGCAACAAAACCTCAGGAGAAAAAAACCCCCAAACGCCGCGAAATGCTTTCGTACTTCATCGCCGTCGTCCATATCTCTTCCTCATTTTCGTCTCAGACCCATTCGGTATTCCAACAAGACTCTTTTCCTGATCCAAACAGATTCAACCAGTCAGTTGGAATCAGTACCCAAGCTTCTTTAGCTCCCCTTATTATTATGTTCTGTAGTCGTGTAAGATTGGTATGTTGATGCCCCCTTATTGAATCACCAGTCAACGGCCCAGCCGTTCTCGGCTAGGAACTCTTCGCACGCAGCTCTCAAGGCCAGGTTAGGTCTTAGATCAGTGACTTGTAATGGCTCGCGGGTGAGGGGATCGGTGGGAGAGCGACGGAGGTGCTCCATTATTGAGGAACGGTCGTAGGATTGGCCTGTTTTAGTCTTTTGGGAGTCAGCATTTTCTCACAGCCAAAAAAACGGGCGAAGCCTGAGGTGCAAGAGAAAGGAAGAAACATACCACAACTGGATCCAACATAACCGAGAACGTAATATCATCAACACACCAATCCGGGACCTTCCTCCTCCTACTTTCATCCTTCACACCCGGACTCCACTCCGCACTCTCAAAAACCCTCTTCGTATCCTCAATCTTCTTAGCCCACACCTCACCAATCTCCTTAACTTTCTTTTCCCTCTCCTCTCCCTCCCCTTCAATATCTTTCAACTCCCCATCCCTTGACCTCTCCAAACCCCTCACCACCTCCCCAAGCAAACCCCCCAGCCCACTAATCCTCTCATCCTCCCTCCTCTCCCAATCCTCCTTCTTTGCTCTCAATACCAACTCTGTGATCGGGCCAATCGAACTCGCACCTTTGCCTCCGGTCATACACTCCTCGACGCAGAACTCATGTGCTGTCTTAGCGTTTGCTAACGCGGCTGACGAGTCCGAGAGGGCGATCTGGGCTTGTGCGAGCTGGAAGTAGGCTTTCATGTTGTGCGGGAGGAGGACTATGGCGTGGCGGGTGTCTTCGATGACGCGGGGGAAGAGGTGGAGTTTTAGGAGGGCCATCGAGCGGTTGGTGTAGAGAAGGGGGTTGGAAGGGTCATGGTTGATTCTGGGGGGTTGTTAGCTTGGTCTCTTGCTCATCCTATGCTCATTCGCGCGAGATTTCCAAAGACTGCCAGAACAATTTAATTTAGGGAGAGTGCCGCAAAGTAGGTATTTGGTGGAGAGTGTAAGTAGGAGTAGGAAGGGGAACATACGCCTTCGAGTACAACGCTTCCGCTCCAACATAGTCACCCGCCTGGAAACATTTATTCCCGCTCTCCTTGTATTCCAACGCTTTCGCTTGGTCGTGCGGGACTTCTGCGTTCACCATTTCTGCTATCCTTCTTCCTGCTCACGATATCCTCTTGTGTGTCTGCTGGGCTTGTGGCTTGCGTTTGCCCTGTCTGTTTGTTCTCGATATCTGTGGTTCTTTTCGATTCCAGTCTCGTCGTCGAGCTCTGCCGGACACAGTATGGTAAGCTCCGTGATCTGTGGCCTGCTTCTAGCTGTGTGTAGGGGGCCGATCGAAGGGGCAAGGTTGGAGCGGCATGGGCTCCGTGATCGATTGTAGACTCACTGATTGCTTGCGGAAGAACCTCAAGATTCGCTGTCGAGGATAAGGTGCGGAATGACAAATTGGGAAATAGCTCAGCCGTCGACTATTGCAAAGTGCAGAGCGTAGGAGAGAAGCCAAGAAATGTTCTTTGTTGTCTTTCCTCGGAGTTGAACTGAGTCAAACGAACTCCTGGAGCTCGAAAGGTGAAGGTGGGGCTCAGCCTTGCTTCCGAACCGATCGCGTGTGGCAAGTGGATTTTGCGGGGAAAGCTCCTGTTGAGGCAAATAGCTGCAGACGCGGCGGAGGGGAATATTATCAAGAAGGGAACAGGGAGGTGGGATATATTGACGGTTGAAAGAGTAAGTGGGAAGTTGAAGTGACTCAAGATCGATGGTTGGCGTGGGGTTGACTGCCAAGTCAGTCAGTGAGTTGCTGTGAGCTGTCAGCCTTGTCTGGTTGGTAAGTGGAAGATTCGAGAAGGAAGCGAGAAGGGGGAACCGTGAAGCGGAATTACAAGGTTGATTTTGTCTGAGTTGTTACATCCAACTTGATCCGGTTCCGAGAAGCTTATGTTAAGAAAAGGATGAAGGAAGTCTGTGAATGGAATATATCGTGCATGATGATTGTTTTTTCTGTGGTTCGTTAACCTCATGTTGACTCCCTTCATAGCAAGAGATATTTTTTGTACTGTCTTTACAGACCCCCGATTTTGAAGCTAGATTACTTGCAATGTGAATAGTAAGCAGATTTCTCGGCTTCATTCATGATATGTTGGAGCATAGAGTTGAAGATTGAAGCGCCAAGATATTTCGTTATCACGTGATGGTTCTCTTGGGGAAACGATATTTGCATGTTTGGAAGTTGGAGGGCGATAAACTGAGCTTCCTTATTGTCAGACTAAAATGTTTTGAAGATGGATAAACCCGAATAATGTACGATATTAATATATTTTTGCAAAAATAGGTATATATTCTGTCGTTACTTGGCACGTTTCCCCCTTCTCAAACGAGTAAATGTGGGTCCTCTCCCAAGGAAAACAAAACGCAAGGTACACCAGACTCGAAATCGCCAATACCTACTATAGAGAAAATTAGATTCGAGATCTTCAGAATTTGTTACTCTGTTCATTACTTCCCTATAGATATCCAAGCCTTCGATCATTTTTTAACTCGCTGAATATCTCCCCAGAGGAAGTTGCCCATATCACTACAAAGTTCACCAAATAAAACATACCTCGTAAGACCTCATACATAAAATCATTTTCCTCTTGTACTTATTATTGGTGTATAAAATAAATGGGCGTCATCGAGGGAAAATAGAGTTCTGGACAAGAGAAAGCAATGGAATTTGAGCGACGTACTGTTCGTTTTTCATCATGTTTGCTTAACCATTTCCAACTTCCCTTTGAACCTATGGTAATGTTTCTACCGGTGAATAAGTATTCTTGTCAATGACTTTCCACTTGTCATTCATCTTCCACCACAGATTTTTACTTCTCCAATGTTTTTCCTTCCCTCCGACTGGAAATTTCAATGTTTCAATACTACCACAAGTATTCTCACCCTTTTACTTTTTCCGGTTGTACTTTAAGAATCTATAATCACACGGCGTAACAACATATCCGACCGCTTCGAATGTCATCTTCGTGATTTTCGGATTATCAAGGGTTAGTGACAGATAGCGATTCATGAGAGGTGTTTTTATAAACAGCACCTGGAGGTCGGCGGTTATTCGTTATTCAGATTTAGTTTTTGGGACAGAGTTGATTTTGTCTCAAGCATGAGTTCTCGGGGCTACGACGGACCATTCAAAAGTTTTCAGTGTACAAAAGGCTTGTAATTAGAAAATGCCTCAACATGATTTCGTGCGTTAATTCACTCTTTCCATCAATCTCTCCCAATATCACAAAAAGTTTAACGGAGAAAAAAAAGACGAACAACGGTAGTTGCGATTTTGTGAATGTAACAGGTCACATTCGCCCTCGTCCTGTCAAAGTATCTCTCATTTCTATTTGGCTTTAGCGCTCCACCAAATCAACCCACATCAGCAACCGCAATGCTGCCAAGCAGCCCAGATCTTCCCTGCCTCTTCAGCAGTTCTCTAGAAATGAAATCATCTACATCGCGCCGCCCCGTTAAGATATATTTCCGATCCTCTCTACACTTCTTCAAAGATACATTTCGGGAAGCCAATACCGTAATATGCCAATTTATGCACCCAGGTTACTACTATCAAAATTCTTATCGTTGTCAATCCTATTTCAGGATTAAGTTACCTACCTTTGTATCTCTTCTATTTGTGTGTGATTTGTTTTTCTGTTGGTCTTCGTTATTGCCGAGCGGAATTGTTTTTGCACCTCACTGCTTACCTATCTACTAGACTTGAACGATGAACACGCATCCTCCACTGCGACCAGAATCCAGTTGCATATTTTCCTCTGCTTTGTAAATTCAGTAAAAAGCTGGAGTATATATATATGACAAGCCATGAAGTCTTAATCGCTCCAAATCTTTACCCTACTTCCGGGGTCATAGCAAGCCTATCATTTTACCCCACACTAGTTTCCACAGAATCCTGCGAGGTATGAAGCTATATCAAAACCAAAATCTACTACCATTATCACCTAACAATACTTCTCCCGGTTTTCGGTGAATGAATACGATGTGTTGCTTCTCACAACCTGAACTTGGTACGGCGACGAAAAAAGAAAAGTCACAAGAAGAGCGTGCTTGAGCTTGAGTAATAGAATCGAATGATTCGGAACCATGAGCACAGAAAATTCTGATGCTGAATGACTTTAAATCACTGTCAAGGTTAAGACTACTATCACTCTCATAAGTTCAGTCTTATTCTTCAAATTCCATGAGCGAGGAGGCAATGATATTCTGCTAGTAAGTCCGCCTTACAAGTTTCATTCGGTGAGTGGTCAATAAGAAGAGGATGTAGTCACAGGTAATATGTGGACGGACTAGTATTATTTACTTGTCTTAAAAGTCTTACTTGGGCCCGATGGGGGGTGAGGAGGGGGTCATCTGGCCAAATGGCCATTTCGCTGCAATCGATACCATCAAAATCCATGCCCACCAAAGAAGTCAATATAAGTCCCCCCCCCCCTCTCCGGCCCCCCCCCCGTTCCGCCCACCCC